>VZTI01004714.1:121997-182502 GCA_013397865.1 Struthidea cinerea
GGGAACGCCCACATGTGGCCCTTGCAGGGGCTAGCTTGACACACCGTCCCTTGCAACACTGAGGGTCTGTTGCATCATCTCTGGTGCTCTGGTGCAGGGTCTGGGGACCCCTTTGAGGGGGGCCCCTTTGATGGGCCTTGTCATCCCCTTCTGCTGTGGATAAGCTTCTCCCCGGCCCCGGTGAGGACCCCTCAGCTGGGCTCCTCTGCACAGTGGAGGATGGGCAGTCACTGCACCTCTGACAGAGGCTTTTCCAAGATACCCAAAGCCTCTCCTCCCCCCACCCTTTGGTGCGAGGGTCTGTTCCAGCCTGGCAGCTGATAGCCCTGGGGCTGTGGTCTCCACCTTGGAGGTGTTAAGCCTGTGCTTTGTGAATGTCCCCAGCCCTGAGTTGCTACTTTATCTTGTCTTCATCAGCGGGCAGTGTAAGGCCTCAGGGCCCCATTCAGGGTGCAGTAGTCTTCTTTGCAGCTTTTGTAATACAGTTTTAAAAGTCCTTTAAGAAAATGTTTAAGTCATAAACTATAATATTTCAGTCTCTGACAGACATGTTCAGAAGGAATGGAAGGTACAGAATGATGTCATAGGTTCATATGCCTGGTTACTAACTGTCAAGGAATTTTTATTAACCCAGTTTTCGCTGCTAGAGCCAGTGGACTGCACATGAAACACCAGCTAGTGATGCAAAATATACAAATTACCTCTTCTGTGACCCCACTGACACTCTTTTCACTCTTGTAGTAAGAAACTTCAAGTTATCGTTGATAATTTTAGCAAATACTCCCTATACCTGCAGATTCTGTTTTTTTGAACGACATTGTTGTATTTAGGATTTCAATAGAAGGACTGGAATCTCAAAACCAGTAGAGTGTAAGTACCTCTTCAGTAACATGCTACAAAGTAAACCTGCTTAAGAGCGTCGGTAAATTGCACATAGATGTCAAGTTCTCGAGGCAGAGATAAATGGCTGTAGTATTAAAGCAAAGCTGACTGAATTATAGGTTGTGTGCAGAACAATTTGTCAGTGTTGTGAGAAATGTAATGTGAATCCTAAAAGTTTGACCACTAACACTGTTAAACCAAATATGGTAGTATTTATATATTTTTCAGATAAAGAATCCGTTATGAATAATAAATTGCAATGACAACTTGAAATAGTTATACTTTTATTAATACAGTTAACTTTTGGTTTATATCTCTTCCACTAAACTAATGAATGTGCTATTTCTTCTTGCAGTTTCTTGGTTTGATTTACAAATCTGGTTAATCTACTAAAATTTACCTTTAATTAGCACTTTAGATGTAGAATGGAGAAGAGCATTTCCTCAGTATTGGTCACCTTTCTTATACTGTTTTTCTTCTGGAAAAGGTTCTTTTGATATTCTACTTGATTTTGAAAATCTGTCACATGACCTTCTTAATGATCATTTATGTGTATTTTTTAAAGTGCTCTGATGTTTTGCACCAAAGAGGAAGCTGGGATTCACACCAAGTGACAGCAAATCTGAAACATGAAATCTCACAAATTGGCAGCTGGCCCAGACTTACCATAACCCTGCTGAAAGAAAGTGCTTTTTAATTGTTTAAAATTTTCCTCCAAGAATGTGTGACATGCTTAAAGAGCCCTGCCAAGTATCAACAAGTCAAGAAAAACACTGAGGTAAATGTATTCCACTATCTTGTGTTCATTAAATGTGTAATTTTTGGCTCCCAAGAGTTCCAGATAACAAGGGTTCTGATTGCTTCTGGCCAATAAAAGAGGTTTTGTTCACATATTTACTCATTCAAAATAATTCAGTGTTCTTCCAAAGGCTTTGAAGTAGGTTTTACCACCCACAACTTGTTCAATACACTATGGGTTATTTCTAATGTTATTTTTTTTCTTTTTTGAATTGTGAAAGATTTTTTGAAGATACCCTGATGTGATGTGTCATGGAATAAAAGGGAGGTCAGAAGTCAATTATCAGATTATTTCTACGCATTAAATGGTCCCTTTGGGATGTCAAAACAGTGAACTGGAAAGCTCTGGGGAACTAAAGATTTTCAGGGCTCAAAGACGATTTTTTTTAACTGACTCTTCTGTTACTTTTCATGTGGATGACAATTTCTTCTTATCAGAGATATTTCAGTCTAATGAAGTTTTAACATACAGAAAAACAGACCTTATTTTAACTATCCAAAGAATACCTTTACTTTTTTTTTGTTGATAATACATATCCAGTCTAGAGAAATATCAGCATACTATTAAAAAAATTATAGGTCAAAATGTTTACCAAAGTAAGCAAAGCCATTGGTACAATTAGTTGGCTGTACCTTTTTTGTTTACTTCTTTTTCCTTTTCTTTTTTTTCTTTCTGAATTAATTTGCTGCAATACATGCAGGAATCATAGAATATCACAGAATCACAGCATACGCTGAGTTGGAAGAGACCCATCAAGGTCATTAAGGCCGACCCCTGGCCCTGCACAGGACACCCCAAGAGTGACACCATGGGCCTAAGAGCATTGTCCAAACACTTACTGAACTCTGTCATGCTTGATGCTGTGACCACTGGCCTGGGGAACTTATTCCAGTGCCCAGACAACCTCTGGGTGAAGGACCTTGTTCTGATATCCAACCTAAACATCCTCTGACACAATTTCAGACTGTTCTCTCAGGTCCTGTCACTGTCACCACAGAGAAGAGATCAGTGCCTGCCCCTCCTCTTCCCCTCACAAGGAAGTTGCAGATTGCAATGATGTCTCCCCTCAGTCCTGTCTTCTCCAGGCTGAAAAAACCAAGTTTGTTCAGCCACTCCTCATTTGGCTTCCTCTGAACACCCTTCACCATCCTTGTGGCCATCCTTTGAACACTCTCTAATAGCTCAATACTTTTTTTGTTTTGTGGTGCCCAAAGCTGCCCCAGAATTTGAGGTGAGGCCACACCAGTGCAGAGCAAAGCAGGATGATCACTTCCTCTGACAGGAGTTGCCATCCTAAAGGACATTAAAAGAGAATGCAGATTGCAGACAAAACGTAGGTTGTAATAATTTGTTTCAGATTCACTGAACTTTTTTCAAAGAACATGCATATTCATTGAATTGTCAGCCAACCTTAGAAATTACAATTGGACAAAAAATCCTTTCTCATGCTTTTGGCTGCATGCCCCGCTTGTATTCAGTTCTTGCCATATTTTATAGGTTTTTAAAACAGCTACTTCTCTTACTGAAAGTGAGTGAATTTGAATGGAGTACATAATGATTCTCAGATTTTGGAAACAATAGGCAAGCAAAGAAGTTACTATTTTTAAATGAATAATTTGAACCCCTGTAACCATAGCCTGTGATATTTTCTGCATGGGCCAGAGCTGTTTCAACTCTTCTGAGAGGTATTTTACCCACTGAAACTCTGGCAGCAGCAAAAAAAGGGATAAGTACACTGACAAATTTCACAGGCTGCTGAAAATTGATTCTTACTGGTTTAAAATAAATTAAAAATTCTTTGGAAATTTGGCATGTGGAATCTCATGGTGAGAAGTTTATTAGAACCATAGCAATTTAATCTTAGATACATAGAATATAAGAAAAAATTACAAATGAGGAATTGTCTTTTTTCCTCTATTTGCCTTCAGAGCTGCACAAGATTTAAAAAATGAGTAAGTGCATGCAAAAAATGCAATGACCAGAATATTCAAACAATCATGTCTCACTTGACAAAAGTTAAATACTATTAAAATGATCACTATAAACCTAGAATCTGCTTAACACTCACTTTATTCTGCCAATGAAACAGATCATGAAGCTTTAATATGAAAACTTCTAGGCACTTTCTGTAAAAACTCTGCATTAAACTTTTTCTGTGGGTTTGATCCTGCAATGGTCAAGCAGTGTCTCCTGCACAGCAGGATCTCAAAAAACATTCCTTCAAATATGCATGTTTTTCTGTTGAATTTATTAAAATTGGTCACTACTTAAATGGTGAAACACATACTTGCAAGCCAGACTGAAACAGCAGTGTCTGCTAAAGTATATATACACTTGGTGATGGAATACGTTAGTATAAACTGTCACCACCACACTGGGATTTCACATAGCTCATTTCTTCCTTTCCACTCTATGTGATAATGCATCTACCCATTTGGGCTTCTTATTGCCCTCCATTTCATCCTTTCATATTCTTCATTGTCTAGAACTCCAAGGAGAAATATTAATATAAAAATTACAGTATTTGGCACTAGCATGTTTATTTGTCATTGGTATGTATTAAATATCATGGAGGAAAATTATGCTACTATAAAGCGATTTAAAAAAAAAAATTAAGGTACATATTTTGTATCCACCTTAATACCAAGTGTTGCTTTTATCAATAATCAATAGTACAATATCTCTACATAAAGGGGTATGAAAAAGTGAAATTTCTTATTGTTTTCCCTTCCACTTTTTAAACAACCTAAAAATAAACCCTCAACGCTACTGCAACCTCACTTAGAAAAGAATCTTCAAAAATTAGAGGTGAAAAAAAAGTACTTTCTGGCAAGGATGGCAGTTTATTTCCAGGCTGACTTTGTCAAAACATACATAATCTTACTCTTCCTGTTGCCACTAGGCTGCAAATAAAATATTGTTCTGTTCCATTGTAATTTAGAAGTCCATATTTTTGTGAGAAAAGGAAATAATTCTTTCTGTATTTGGGACAAAAGAAATATTTATTTTCTTACTTTATTCATCATATTAAAGTGATAATGTCTACTGGGGTTGAGAATTTAAATCAAAACTCCCACAAAATTAGTTCAATTTATCACATTTCTGTTTGTCACGACCATGTAGATGAGATGTATATACACATGAATAATGTATACCAAATTACAAACACTGTGTATTTTAGAGAAATGAAAGAAAAAAATTGTTCCCCTAAGGAAAATCTTTGTATAAATTATGGTGATTGTTTCGTAAACACAAAGGCAAACTATTTATAAGAAACAATATTTCTATTTTTTCACTTGGTAAACTTTCCCCAGACTGATTTGTAATAATGCATTCAATATGAACTCTATCTTTATATGGATACATTTGAAATAATTAAACTGTGCTGCTTTAGTAATTTTCTGCATTATTTGATAATAAGAGATTGATTACTTAAATCACATAGTATTCCCCTAATTTAGTCAATGAAGTTATTATCTTGAGTTGTTACACGTCTCTTGAGTCCCCCTCAAGATTCAGGCATGTTGGCACTATTTTGCCGTACAATGGAGAGGTTTTCTCTTTAGTGGAGACTAGAAGATACATTTTCCTCACAGATGCTCTCATTTCCAAGTCTCAGAAAATCCCATACAAAACAGGCAACAAGATGCAATTCTATTCACTACATAGATACCTCTGGGTGTATGCGATGGATTGGTCATGATGTCAAAGGCACTGTTTGTGGAGTAGACATTGCAAAAAGTATTAAATGGTTTCAGATTTCCTCACATTAAAATCATTATCAAAATTAGTCTAATAGCAAATAAAAGTGTTTATGTACTAAATAAAAAACAGACAACATATCTGAAGAGTTTGCAGGAGTGACCAAATTGAAAAGAAAGGAAAATATTCTAACAATTTATTTACCTTAGCATCAAATGACAGACATGATTTCTCTTCCTCCATAAAATTCTGTAAGCAACCCTATTGAAACCACTCAAAGCTCCAGTCTCTAGTTCTCACTGAAGGCTTTATTGTATGACACTAAATTTTAGTACAGACCTAACTCTGAGGTTCATTCAATTTAAGCCTTTCCTCTGCTCCTTGTGTGTTAACATTCCTTCATCATTTTCTTGTGAAGTCAAGATAGAAAGCATAGCTTACATCTTCCTATCCCAACAGCAAGTCATCAGTGGTCTCCGTCTACCACAGGAATCAGTTACTGACTCTCCTTATGCTTCCTTAGAGTTTAATAAGTGCTTAACCCCTTACAAGGCACAATGCCTTTTTTCTGCATTAATCTACAAAACAAATACAATTGTTATTAACAGAATTTAAAAGTTCGTAATCAGGAAGGGCAGATAGCAATAATGAAACCATGGTATATTTTGACTCCTAGCTTTGTGAAAAATTTAGATCTGGCATAACCACTAATCTTATTACTTTGATTTTTGCACACTGAAGTCCACAGTAACAAGCATGTTTTCGTGATCTTTGATTCTTTTTTGATCTTAGTAGTTCAATAGTGGCTATTACCATGTAGCCTTCCAAATTCAAAATAACAGTTATGTTCATTCCTGAGATACATGGAGATGAATCTTCCTTTGTTAAATTTCATCTCATTACAAATGCACTGATTACAAAAACCCTATAAAAATGCCTTGATAGTAAATCAAAATCAAGCAGGAAGTATGGTTCATTTTTACTTGCTTTTAAAAGAGAATATGCTAAGAAACATAACCCAGAGTCATTCTAGGCTTGCTGTTATGCTCAGGTTGGGCTCCTTTAGTTCCTTCTTGACAGAACACTCAGGAAAACAGCTAGTTATTCAATTTGCAATATGTTTTATGCAGTTTGCAAGATATGAATTGAAATCTCTATTACATTACTGACCAAACATACCCATTTTCAGTGGAAAAGTATTGAATAAGAAAAAATAAAAAAAAAACATGCCTACCCATGAAAGTTGTAATTGTAGCTAAGCAAGGGAAAGACTTCAGAATTGTGAGCATGTAATCAATTCCAAGTGGCCAGCCAAGACACTTATAAACTGTAAATAATGTGACCTCAAGAAATAAGTCAAATGATCTAGTCAATGTTATTCAAAAAAATATTCATGAATCAATTTTTTTTGCATTATTTGACCCCGTAGCTGAGGATGACATATATAAAAGGACATCACAACCTTTGTGTTTTAGAAAGTAGAACTCTCTTCATGTTGTTCCTCACTGAATCTTTAAGAAGTAAAATAAATACTTTAAAAAGTTCTTATTTTCATTTTGTTTTAATTCTTATCATTAATGAAGCAGCTGAGGGCTTTTATTTAAACCTTAAAATAAGGTCACAGTTTTTCGGTTGCTGCAAATGTCAGTAGGAGGAATTCACATAAGAGCTAACCTGGGATTAATATTAATAAATGTGCTCATTGCATTCAAAAATCCTTGCAATGAAAGGTCACTGTTAGCTTTGAGTTCCAAAATTAGAACTGTTAAAGACTATCAAAACCAATATTAAAAAAATCAGAACAGCATTTGAGACACTTACCTGTGTGACTTTTGCACTAAAGCAGGATGGATAGACGTAATAATAGTAATATGGAATAATGACTTGCTTTGTAAAAGAGAAAGATTCCCATAGATATAAGAATCACTTTCCTGATCAATAGTTTTAATTGAAGGCTAAATCTGCTGCATAAATTCTACCAAGAACCATTTTCATTCATCTTCCCTCTCCTAGTCATCTACTAAGCAAAGAAGTATACATTTTTTGTCATCCACATTTCCTTGGCAGGTAAAAAGTCTTCTAGAATCTACACACCACATTTAGAGGAGGAAAAATTTAATTACATCGTACAATAATGAGAAACATTAAAACAGCTGGTGCACTTGTTTTTTACAGAAGCTAGTCAAACTCAATTGATAACTGAACTTCTTGTAAAACAGGCTTTTGATAGCCCTGTTAATAAGCATACTGTTAATGGTGATGATAATTTATCTATACTCTTTTGTTTTCATATCAGCTATCTCATGTCCATTTTTTCATAAGTGGTAATTAGTGGCCATTGTGTCTGAGCTAAATCATAAGACTATAGTGAATGACTTAACTTTATAACTTATGCTATTTATGTCATGTTTCAGAGAAGGGTGGGGGTTTTGTTATTCTTTCTTGTTTTTTTCTGCGTGTGGATGTGTGTGTGTGGATGTGTTTTAGTGTACGGGTTAATAGTGAATATAAGTTCCATGCAAACAACACGGCATCAAAAATAAAATGACAAGAAAGGAGAGAATCTTGTCCCATTTTGGTTCTAAAGGCCATAAACAGATGAAAGTCAGGTTCAAGAGAAGACATCTCTACTATATCAAACCGAGCCAAGCTAAACAAAAAACAAGTAAAACAAACAAACAAACAAGCCAACAAACACAAGCTCAAAACAAATAACTAAACTAAAGACAAAAGCCCCACATTTCCACATTTCAGTTAGTGGCAAGGAATTAGGGAACAGAATGATTTTCTTCAAGGGAGGGATTAGTTATGAAAGTGAAGTAGAAAATGTACTGATCTGAGAAGGTCCACCTAAAAGTTTGGCCTGACAAAACCTGCTGGTAAGGGGTCAGTTGGTTGAGTTATAGTCTCACAGATATTAGTAACCTGTAATAAAAAATTCAAACAAGGCTGAAACCCAGGACATTAGCTGGTATAAAGATTGTATGAATAAGTGACAAAAATGCCTTATTATTTTTAAAAGAGCATTAAAAATAGTGTTTGTGTTGGTTTTGCATGGCCTGGTTTTGGTAGCAGCAGGGCCACAGAGGTGGCTTCTATGAGAAGCTCCTAGAAGCTTCCACCATGTCCAGCAGAGCCAATCCCTGATGGCTCTGAAGATGGACGCGCTGCTGGGCAAGGCTGGGCCAATTAAAGATGATGGCAACACCTCTGTGATAACATATTTAAGAAGAAAATCAAAACAAAATGGGGTGCCCAGTGTTAATTCCAGCCAGAGAAGAGAAGGAGGTGAGAACATGTGAGGGAAAAAGCATGGAGACACCAAGGTCAGTGGAGAAGGAGGGGGAGGAGGTGCTCCAGGTGCTGGAGCCAAGGTTCCTCTGCGGGCCGTGGTGCAGCCATGGTGAAGCAGCTGTGCCCCTGCAGCCCGTGGGTGCACGGGGGACGCAGAGATCCACCCGCTGCCTGTGGGGAGTGCCCACGCCAGAGCGGGTGGATGCCTGGAGGAGGCTGTGGTCCAGTGGGAGACCCGGTGGAGGGAGGGCACCCCTGTTTCCAGGGTGGAGAACTGTCCTTGGAGGACTGCACCCCGTGGAAGTGTGACCCACACTGCAGCAGTTTTGGGAGGACTGTTTGCCTGTGGGAGGGACTTACGCTGCAGCAGTTTTGGGAGGACTACTCGTGAGATTGGAACCACACTGGAAGGGGAAGGGACTCCATGGTGTAGCAGGGGAAGAACTACTCTCCCTGAGCAGTGGAAGAAAACCTCTGATGATAAACTGAACAAACCTCCCCCTCCCCCCCCCACCCCACACACCCTGTCCCCTGCGCTGTTGGTGGGAAGGAGGAAGGGGGTGGGGGAAAAAGAAGATATTTTAAGGGCTTATTTTACTTCTCATTTTCCTCCTCTGATTTTGTTAGTAATAAATTACCTTTGCACCTTCTAAACTGAGCCTGGTATGCCCTTGGAGTGTTTTTTCCCAGTCCTTATCTCAATTCACAAAGCCTTCATTAAATTTCTCTCTCCTCTGCCCAGCTGTGGCAAGGGACGGTGAGTGACTGACTTTCACGGGTGCTAGGCGTTTGGCCAGCGTCAAACCCTGACAGCAATGTAATATATGTTCATTATTTAATTTAGCCACCAAGAAATATTTAATTGTTCTCTATTTTTTTAATTCTGAAAATAAATAATATTTACATTCTTGTCTTCATCTTACTAAAAAGCGATCTAATGGATTTAGGTGCCTACTGCGATTTAAGACGCCTTAGAATATCCTATTTGACAGTATTGTTTTCCAGGAGGAGGAGGAGAAAAATGAGGAGGAGGAGAAAGAAAAGAGAGAAGAGAAGGAGAAGAATAAGAAGAAGAAAGAGAAGGAGGAGAAGAAAAACAGAAGAAAAGTAACAAGCAAGATGTGTTCATTTCTCATCTCTTCCTTTCTCCTCTTAGCAGAGTCCAGTTTCTTGTCATCATGCTGGTTTCTCCTCAAAAGCAAAAGCTCCCTTTCTGCAGGGGTTATCATGCAAGACATGGAGTCTCTTTTGTTAAGGTTCCCCTTAATTCCTGGTAGACATAGAATGAACACTTCCATTAATTTTTACCCATCTTACTGTCTGAATAGATCATTGCAGAACAATGTAGGCATGAGAGCCAGCAGTTAAAATTTAGAGATATGTTAATGACAGAGAGTCCAATAAGAGGCAAAATATAACTCTCATCTGTCATGGGGATACAGGTTATGTGTATGATGTCGTTCTGGAGATCACTAGATGAATATTTATTAATTAGGTCACTGAACTTCTGGGTTATTGGTTTAGTTAACATTTAATCTCTATTTAGATTCTGAAATAAAAATTTCTTTAAGGAAGACTGTGAGACAATGCAAAATGTCACTGAATGTAGCTTTAAGAACAGTGCAGCATGGCACTGTTTTTTAAAGTTCAAAAATACCATAGTAAAATGTCAAATAATTTGGAAAAAACCCCAAGAACAGCATAGAGGAAAAGAGGTTTTTTACCTGTAGGCAGCATGGGTTGAGATGGAGACAGTTTAATAGGGTGAGCAAATGCTGTCCACAAAAGCAAAGCAAAAAAAGAAATCTGTTCAACCCTTCCCATGCACAGGCAGCTGTTTAGCCATCCCCAAGAAAGCACGGCTCCAACAAGCATAGCAATGACTTGGGTAGACAAACACCATCCCTACAGCTGTCCCATCTCTTCCTTCTCCCCTCAGCTTCATATGCAAAGCATGTGCCACAAGATATTGAACCCCTGTGGTCAGCTGGGGTCAGCTGTCCTGGCTGTGTCTCCTCCCCACTCCTTGTGCACCCCCAGCCTTCTCACTGCTGGGGTGAGAAGCTGAAAATCTTTGATGCTGTGCAAACCCTGCTCAGCAGTAACAAAAACATCCCTGCGTTATCAACGTTGTTTTCAGCACGAAACCAAACACTGCCCCACCCAGCATGCTGTTACACAAAACATCTTTGTCTCTGAATTGGAGAGATATGGATCTGATGAGTGGACCTCTCAGTGAATAAGGAATTATCTGCATGGTCACAGTCAAAGAGCTGCTGTCAGCTCAATATCCAAGTGGAGATCAGCATCAAGTGGCATTCCCCAAAGGCTGGTATTGAGACTGGTATTTTTTAACATCATTATCAAGGACATGGGCATGGAGGGCAGCAAATTTTCTGAGAAGAACCTTGACGAGCTGGAGAGGTGGATCAGTGCAAACCTCATAAAGTTTTAACAAGGACAAATGTATTCTGTACCAGCCTCAGGGAAATCCCCAGCATAGATAGAGTCAGGGCGATGAGTACATTGAGAGCAGACCTGTGAAGAAGGATTCCGAGGTATTGGTGGATATTAAACTGAATATGAGCTGGCAGTGTGAACTCACAACCCAGAAAACAAACAGTATCCTTTAGGACTGCACCAAAAGCAGAGTGACGAGAGGTTGAGGGAGGCAAGTTTACCTTTCTGCTCCACACTGGTGAGGCCCTATCCAGGGAATTGTGCCAAGCTCAGGAAACCCCAGCATAAAAAATACATGGATCTGCTTGAACAAGTCCAAAGGAGAGTCGGGAAGATGATCAAGAGAGTCTGAATAGCCTCTCATATATGGAGAGGCTGAGAGAGTTGGGTTGTTCAGCTTGGAAAAGAGAGGGCTCCAAGAAGACCTTACAGCAGCCTTCCAGAAGCTAAAGGGGGTCTACAGGAGAGCTGGAGTGGGACTTTTCACCATGGCACACAGCAATAGAACAAGGGGTAATGACTTTAAACTGAAAGAGTGGGTTTGGATTAGATACTAGGAAGAAGTTCTTTACTGAGAGGGTGGTAAGGAGCTGGGATAGGTAACTCAGAGAAGGTGTGGACGCCCTCTCCCAGTGAGAATACACAACAGTTTTGTGTAAGAGTTCTGATCACTGTTCATATGGCATGAAGTAGGTTTTTGCAACCAGAAATACACTAGTTTTTTTTATAGTTTTGTTTAACAGAGGCAGCCACAAACATGAACAACTGAAGAAGCAATATCTTAGACATCCAGACAGTATAAAGAACTCTGCCCAACATACACGGAGTTTTCTCAGATGGTAAAAAAAAAAAAAAAAAAGTAATGTCTCAGAAAATGCACAGAATAGTTGCAGGCAGCTGTGGATAAATTAGGAATTTTTTACATTTAAAAGAACACATTTCACAAAGCGCAACAATGATCAAAATATTCCAAAATTAGGGTAGTAACCTTGTTTTGAAACTGCAATTACACAAACTTTGCAGATATTTAATAAGCAACTGTAAATCTATAACTATAACCATAATTTTGGAGGATATCTTCACAGTATCAAGGGTCTTGACCAGCTTCCGTGAAAAGTTCAGGCCCTTCATAGTCAGCTATTTTCAGTGGGAAAATTACAGTTTTGATTTCAATTTCAAGTATCTTTGTTGCACTAGTAAAATATAACTATGAACTTCTAAAAATGAGATTTAATATATTTTGCCAGTGCCTCAGTTGGTATTAAATAGTCACACTTACCACAATTTCTATTGGACTTTGTTCTTTGTGACATTTTAAAGTAATCTTAAGATAATTCAGAAAATATTTAACCTTATGATGCTCTCCAGTTCAATACTAAGGTTTTTAAAATGAGTGATATGGTTAAATTTTGGCACATATTTGTGTACTTGAAAAACATCATAGGAAGATTTACATATGCCTTATGTACTGTGGTTTGATTCCTTGTCTTATCTAAATGAAAATGTCATTGATTTCAGTGAGACAGGCCTTCCTTTCTATGTAGTTACAAGGTGTTAGGGACAGCAGATTTACTTACTGACCTGTATTTAAATTATCCAAGGCTTACAGTTCTCTTGATTTTTTTTAAGTTAAAATCTCAGAATTCTAAACAGGATTTTACTTTTGTTTAATGTTCATGTATATGGTATTGTATTTTGATTATATAATTTCAGAAAAATTTAATGTTTGATTTTTCAAGTAAATGCATTATGAAACTGTGTAGCTCTTTTCTAGGAAAGGTCCTGGCAACCAGCCCCCAAGAAACTCTGTCCCTGTCTTGTTTAAACCCAGACTGTGGGTTTTTCCCAAAATCATGAAGTTGTGGAATTCTCTTTTTCCTATTGCAACAAAATTTAATACTTTTTAACATCTCATTAACCTTCCATCTGGTCAACTGATTAATTGCAATAAAAGCAGTAACAGATGCTGTTTAAGTAGGCCTCACAACCCTGTCCACCTTCTGGACTATTCTTTCTTCCACTATCCTCAGCATCAATGTATTTGCAATGCTATAACCATGACCATTTTAGGCACTGTTTTCAATTTTTCCTGAAGATCTTGTGCTCCAGAAAGAAATAATTTTTTATACTCTGAGTACTTTCAACAGAAAATATTGACGTCCAGAAACTGAAATATCATCTTCAACAGCAGCCTTTGGAGCACAGATTGGAACGGGAATCAGACCATCTCTTGCTTTGACAGGTAGTAAACCATGCAACCCTGAAACAGAAGGGAGGGAAGTAAAAATGATACATGACAAAAAAGGCTGAATGTGAGGCCTGAGCTATGAGAACCGCTAGTGTTGAAGCACAGTAGTATAGTTGCTTTTCCAGAATACAGTCAAAGCTGATGCTTCATGCACAGTACATTTGAAATGGATGTTCTCAACAGCAACAGTAAAAGCTAAATGCATCAGATTTTCTGCAACTAAACAAAACCATATAGAGTTGGACTGTCATAATTAGCAACTCAGTTCCCTCCTAAGCTGTATTTCATGCTCAGAAGTATCTGCTCTTCATGATCCTGCTAACATCTGACAGTTAGAGTTCTAAATGGAAGAAAGCCCTTTTAGGCGGTAAAGACTGGAAAGATTTTGTCTTTTTATTTTAATAATTTTTTTTTACTTGCTAATAGTTTAAATAAGCACTGTGTGCACATGGATGAGACAAAACTAAAGTTATAATTTCTTGCCTGATGACACAAGGAAGACACCTTTTTTCTGTAATGAGTACTACAAAAATAATGCAGGACACTGAATTATCATAAACTCAAAATATTTGCATACTGCATTTTAATTGAAATATGCCTCATTAAGAGCACAGGAGTGACAGGCAACAGGAAAGGAATGATTTTCTCTATCAAGTAAGACTTTTCCAATTAAAAATAACTGTTATATCTACCAGTCATGTTCTTCTGAAACCCAGTTCTGAAATCCATGGGACTTTATTTTGAAAGTTCATTTCGAGTTACTAGCTCAATTACTTTTGGAAACTCGTCTGGAGTTATTAACTACAGTGAATTTTTTCAGTAAAAAGTGCAACTATAAGGAAGTCCAGATAGTAGCAGTATCATGTTGGCCAACAACCATAACTCAAGAGTTAGAAGTCTTTGTGACTTAGAGTACTTGCTTTGAAAAGGACTGATGTGAGATTTTCGTCGTACAAACAAAAATTTAGACCCATGATAGCTGCCTGATACCACTATAAAATTCATGGAGAGAGGTGTAGCTTTGCCAGTGTTCGAATATGTGCAACTGCCCTACTGGACAGGTATGACACACGTCTGTGTCTGTAAAGCAAGGCCAATGCTTAATCAAGACACTGATATCAGATCATATTTCAAAGTGAGCAGCTATGAAATTTGATATTAACACCTATTCAATTGCTGTTAGTATTTCGTACTAGACTTGTGTTGCAATAAATATGCCTTAAGTACGGTTATAACTTATTTGCATCTCAGAGGAGGTAGGAAAGAAAGGTAACTAATGTCGCAGAAGCACACAGATGTTCTGGTGATAAATAAAATAGGAACACCTGCAAAGAAATTAGAAGTAATTCTTTATATCCCGTAAGGCCTGATCGAGCTGGTCTAGATTTTGTGGGACAAAAAAAAAGGTGGGGGGAGGATAGCAAAGACACACAAAATATTGTATTTTAGATTACATGAAGTAAAATTCTGCAGTTAAGCATATGTTACAACATCTAATACAAAATTAAGTCAGTATGGCTTCTTTTTCTGATTATTAACATAAAACATATGTCCCTTAATATATTTCAAGGAACAGAAAATAATACAAGCAAAGCAGATGATTCCTGTGTTGGAAACGAAAAACACACATATGAGATGATTCCATTAAGATTAAAATGGATGGTTCCAACTTTTCAAAATACTTAATAAGTTCTTTCAACAGGTACAAAGGAGCAAATGAAGTGCTCCAAATCTGTGAGCATTTACTACAGAAGTTGAAGTTTAGTGTAGCTACCGTAATACCATTGCATTTTCTTAGACCTTTCCTCTACATATATACACAAATGTGGTAAGACTCTATCCTGTATAAAGTCATAGTAAAAACTATAGGGTTTTTTTGTATATTATCTTAATTATCAAAACTTTATGGATGACGTGAAAACATTTAATTTGAAAAAAAACTGCATGTAGTTTTACACTTCCATTTCTGCAGGTGGCAGAAGAAATGTTCTTATGTCAGAAGTCATGATTTGAATTAGATGCAACCAGAAACATGAATAACAGAATATATATAAATAGGGCATATGTAATCAGTACAAGGATGTGCCAGTTTGTTTCTTCAGAATGAGAGCATTCTGCTGTATAGCACGAGGTTACAGTAAGTAATAAGATGTAAAGCCCTAAGTACCATTGATTTTGATGGATTGATCTCATCCCTCTAACTCCAGGGAGGGGACAAGGCTAATGTGTGCTATGAACATCCAGCTAACTTGTAACAAAATTGGTGGACAGTGTGTTTGCTCTACAAGAACATTTTAGTACCATATTTAAGAGAGAACAAGTACTTATAACCCACTACTTTCTATAACACTGTGATCCATTAACAATTTGGTGGGATTTTTAAAAATTATTATATCTGCCTACTTCACTACCTTTAAAATAATTTTCTGTTTAATTAGGTCCCATCTTCATTGTCTGGGAGACAATTCAAAACCCTTGAGTGAGTGCCTTCTGATCTGAAAACCTGTTAATATTTAATGTTTCTCATTTTAATAACTTACTTTTAATATGTTCTTCTATTGTATAAAAAATATTTCAAGGATTAACACTCATTTTAATTTACCTCAACATGTATGTTAATGCATTATGTTCTTAGGTGGTGAATGAAAAGACCTATCTCTATGAACTTTTGAACTCCTTCATTTACCACTTTCTTTGCAGGAGAAGTATATGCGATCTCTTTAGAACTGAATATATTTCTGCAGCAGTTAAAATATCTGCAATCTTTCTCTGCAATAATATTTTGCAATATCAGACTCTCATAGATTTATCTACTTTCTTTTAAAGAAAAAAATAAAATCCAAGTAAACTAAAACCAAGAAAAAGAAATATAAGACACCAATATGAATATGTCCTATCAAAGATCCCTCTGAGTTATCCTTTGAATCCCCATTCCCAAGGCTTTTCTGGTAGGGAACACTTTCAACTTATGGTGAATTATTTTGTCATACCCCTGATAAAAAACTGAATATCCAGAGATGTGTCACAGAGAGACGCAGTCAGAAAACCATCTTTGAAAACACATTCTTCTGACCTGCTCCACTATTCCTGTATTTCTACATGTATCATTGTATTCCTAAAGGGAAATCTTGAAGAAACATGGGAATTCCCCCAAAAAAGAATAATTCCATTTGTCAGCTTCTTCCAGTTGCTCAGGTATCTCCAGTTCTGGTCTCAGAAATTGAGGTTACATTGATCAAAAAGTTCACTGATCAGTCTGGTCACCATCAGACTGTGACCTCCATATGAAGATCACATGGCACCTTTCTTATATCCCACTCTATTCGCCATGTTGGCACTTGAATCCACAGTTTTCCTAAGCATCCTTAAATTTCAGTTTTAAAAATCCCTACGGCCAAATTGGCACCTGAGAAAAAAAGCTGCGGCAGAGGGTGCCCATAGTTGCTAGAAATGCACTCTCAAGCATGTTCAATCAGTACAAAGATTCCTTGCAAGTTTTGGTATAGGAAAAAAATCACATTTTCCAGAGAAATGTAAAGCCATTATTTGTGATTGTCCAGGCACCATGGCAAGCAGTTTGTGTGCAGCTACCCTTTTCAGAGGCTAAGGAAATGTAGTAGCAAAGACATGTTTTTCTACGCTGATCAGCCATGCCAGCTGACTAATGAATGCTCCCAGAATAATTTAATTAAGTAATGTAGTCTATGTGTCCAGTCAGTAACAACAATAGTAATATAGAATTTTAAAATTACTGCTTTGAAGAAACAGCAGCAATCTTAATTGATCCTTGATTATGATAGGAACCATGGCCAAGTCAGCATTTGGAATGATTGATTTTTCTTTACCCATTTTATAGTTGGCTTTCTGATTCCTAGACTGAGTTATAGTTTCACATATAGTCATACATTTTTTGAGTCCTTTCTAAAATATAGTTTCCAAATGTGTCTATGTTTATTTGTAGTGTAATAAAAACACACTATCATCTTTGAATCAACATGGTTCTTAAGAACTAATAATTTAAGGGGAAAATTATGCATCTCTCCAAGCAAGTAAATATGCTGAAAAATAATACCATTTCTTCAGCAAGTGTCGTGGTAATAATATCAATATCATTGTCATTATCCAGCAAACATGCAAATTACACATGCTTTAAAGCTGAGTGTGTTTGATATGAAATGCAGGAAACCTAGATTAGGGCACTCTTCTGAAACTATGGAAGGTTTTGTATCTAAGGTGATGGAGCACCTCAAAAGAGATCAAGAAGTCCATATCAAGAATTCCATATGTTTCAGAAGCGGGGAAATGTTGGGGGTTCTTTTTTCAGGAAAAGTCAGCATACTGACCCAGAAGTATCTCTGGGACCGCATGTTTCAATTAATAGGGAATCACTTTCACAGTGAGAGTTTGGGAGGAAAGACACAATTCTTGATCTGTGCTTATGTGGCAGCTGTAGCAGCAAGGATAACAAGAAGGGCAGACCTGTCCCACTAGAAGGGGTTTGATTATAGTTTCTAATATTCTGGTTACTTATGCCCACTGGCATAAAACATATTCAAACAAGTGCAGGCCCTGAGATCAAACCTTTCCCCAGTCCCATCCTCTTTATCTCTCCGACCCTCCCACCCCACTCCACATCCTAGCCACTAACCAGCCTTAAATTTGAAAGAGATCAAATTATTACAAGGAAATGAAAGTTCTTTGTTACCCTGACATTATGCTGTTTTGTTAAGATGTGTTCTTTACTTAGGGCTCAATTCTTTACTGACAATCAGTTCTGAAAATTCTGAATTCTTGAAAATTACTGAAAAGTTTTGTGAACGGTTACAATAACTTATTTCTGTGAGATGATCCAGATTGTTCTCTTCCTCCATGACTTCAGCTTCAGTAGAAATAGATTCATCACGGTGAGTCTGAGTCAGCTTATTCTTCTTGGGTTAAAGAATTCCAAACACTGACTACTCTTGGTGGAAAATGAATATATTAATATTTTAACTAAAGTTCTTCCTTTTCACCTTATCAGCATTATGATTGTTTCCCTGCTGTGGCTGCTTTAATTAGTCGTTAAATAAACTCTACTTCTTTTTAAGTTTATTGGTGACGTCTTAAAAAACCTGAGTATATTACCCAGGTTACGGACAGATTTCCACCACAGGTGCATTTAATAGTTGATATAACTCTCTTTGTTCTTTGCAAACTCTATTACAACACTTAAAAGTTCTTTTCAAGAAACAGCAGCACCAGCATTTAACTGAAAAAAGCAGATGACAAACATAACATGAGCTATTGTATGTTGTCTGCAGTTTTAGCTAAGAAGAAGTTTTGAGCTAAACTGCATTTTGAAGAAGCATCCAGCAAACAATTTAATAACAACACCTTTTATCCAGATTCATTGAAGAAAAAACTCTGTACTTGGAATTGATAGGAAAAGACAGGTGGCCGGTTTATTAAATTAGAGTGTATTTAAAAATTATACAAGACACTTTCTCCTCAACCTAGCAGTCTTTTCCATTCTTTATTGGCTTACAATGGAATCACAAATACACGAGTCTTTCTCTATCAGTCTTATCAGCTCTACAATAGTATTCATACAATTTAACAAGTAGTTCTATAAGTCTTTGCCTTGTGATTGAATGAAATTTATAATGATAGACAATCTTGATTTAGCTGTATCAAAAATGCCGCAGATTCCCAGATAAGTTATTACATTGATTGGTTGCTCCTGCTGTTAAAAATGGATGTTTATTTTCTAGTTGAACCTCCTCCTCTGGAAAATAGGGTGCTTTTGTCTGCTGAATTAAAGACAGCAAACAAAATTAAAGTATAATTAAAGAGAGAGACATCCAGATCTCTTTCTCTAGGCAAGTACTCAATGGTAAGTCACCTCTTCATCCTCAACAAGAAAAGGTAAATATTTTGAGCTCACAGTTGTTGCTAGAGCTGGAATACCATTTCTTGAAATGGGATCAGATTAATACTTTTCAAAAAAGTTTCTAAGTAGGTACTCCAAAGTGCAAAAAAATCCACCTACATATATATCATACGTGGCATACTCGGTAGAGTGAAAAGGCCTGAAACCATACAGCTGAGCATTTTTCATACACACTTGTAAACAAATGTTTTGAAATATTTGACTTGCCACCTGGAAATTTGCTGACAACACACACTGTTGAAGGATGACTTTGTCAGGTTTCTGTTGACATCTGTATCCCCCTTCCACAACCCAGTGTCCAGAAAACCAACTGAGTCAACATAACATCAGGCACTTAAACACTTCATAATGCCAGTCTGAGAGGGATGGAGAGCATAAATTCCTAAATGGAGACCAAAGAAAATTCAGTGGTGTGTCTCTGTGGGGCTGAAATCATGAATCATTAACTGATTTTTGTTATCCACATTTCTTTTGTTTATATTTCCTTGAAATACAAGACTTTTTATTTTTTCTTCATGAAATTAAAATAGACATATATTGCCTAATAAGCATGCTTGAGGTCACACAATAATACCCAAACTCCAACTACATTGCATCACAAAATTTTTGGTAGAAGCTCAGGAAAGATTTAGTTCTGGTGGCACAAGCACTACAGGGATCATTACAGCAGTGTGGTAAGAATCTGCTAGTTTAGGCTGTTCTGTTTTTCAGGCATCTAACTTAAACAGTGTCACAACATGAGGATTCCTATTTTCCCTTTAGTCCATGAATACTGTTGGTGGAATTGAGGATCAATCAGAATTGTTGTTTCCTTGTCTATGGTTTCTTTTTCTATAAAGGATACTTTTTATGTTCTGCCAATTTTATGACAAGATTTTATGGCATGATGCAAAGAATAACATGAAGTTTAGTGCCAAGCCTCAGAATAAAGATCAAGGATGGCAATCAAAGGACAATACAAATAACCTACAGGTCACCAGGGATCAATGCCAATTCATCCCTGCTGCTTTGGTGAAATATTTCTGGGTTGTTCTTTGTGAGAATGGTGATCTAGACAAAATTTGTCAAAGAACTGGCTTGTGCAGAAGTCTGGGGAAGGAACTATGAATGAAATAGAAAAAAAAGTATGTCAATGTATGGAGCTAATGAAGACATCATGCTGTCCTAGGTAAGAAACTCTGAAGTGTTAACCCTGTGTCAGAGGCCGGTACTTAAATGCCCTTTCACGGTATTTGCTCCATCTACGATTTACAGAGTTAGACCGCATATCTGACACAACATCTACTATGTAGAAAAGGTAATATTTGTCAAGTAATTAACTAGTTGGAAAAATCAGTATTCTGATACTTTAAAAAGAGGAAAGTATGATGAAGGGTATTTTTAACCCACGGCTAATGTAGACTTATTTGTCAGAATAGCCTATTAGATCTCTGTGGCGGAAGAAAGTACGCCATAATCTGACTGATTATTTAACACATCTAGGAATTTTCAGATCATTATTTAAAACATAAGACAAATTGGAGCAGGAAATATTATCATTTTCCTATTTTCATCATGTAAAGAATAGAATTTTCCAAGTCCTAAAATCTGCAAGATATCCCTTTAAATACAGAAATAAATTTCAGAAATTAACATTAATTGACTGATTTTTTATGTCACTGAAATTAAATTTTAAAACTATGTAATCTTGAAAACAATTTTCTTGTGCTTGATATATATTTTAACTTTTATCTGGCCGCTAATATTTGTGGAGTAGAATGGTATAAACAATTACATGTTACTTTAAATTTCAGGGAAGACTCATATGTATTCTCAAATACCAATGGACAGAAAACATGTTTGTTTTATAAGAAATTTAATAATTTCCAGGAAAAAAAAGCATTCCTTGTCATAAACCTTTTTACTGTATTCCTGTGTTTTACTTACAGTTAATCTCCTTGGATTTTTGTTTGTTTGTTTCTTTGTTTATTTGGTTTTGGAGATTGTTGTTTTTGTTTGCTTTGTTATTTGTTTGGGTTTGGTTTTTTGGGGATGGGGGTGTATTTTTCTTGGGTATTGTTTTGAGTTTGTTTGCTTGTATTCTATTTAGTTAGGGTATGAAATGTGCATTTCAAAATAAGAGGTCATTCTTTTTTGTTTGTGTTTTGATTGTTGGTGGTCCTGTTTTGAGAATATTTAAAAGAAATGTGTTGAGCATTTAAAACTTTATGCAAAATATTCTCAAATTGGAAGTGTATTGATTATTTTTTAACATGTGGGAAACAAGTACTTTAATTTTTAATCACCTTTTATCAAATCTATTTATTAGCCATATTTTGCAATAGTTTTCTCGTCTGAAAATATGCTCATCAGTGTCAGTCAAATAAAATCCAGCAAAACCCCACCATCTTTCAAAACATCTCTACATCCCATAAAGGTCAATGGAATTAGGGTTATGGACTATCATTAAGAAAAATGACAACTTGAGAAAGTAATATTTTTTTCTTTCTGCTCATTTGGTCTGAGATCTCTACAGCTGCCTTTTCTCTGTGTGCTCTCTGCTTCCTGACAAAATAAGGGGCCAACATTTTTCTCTGAGTGCAGATTCACTTCATTGTCAGTGTGACATTTAAAAGGCAATAACCATTTTTAAAATGGCATTTTAACAAATGGCAAATCTGACCTCATGTTGAGAACAATAGATGAAAAAAGAGCCTCTATTAGAGAAAATTTGAAGCAACAACCTCTACCAATGAACCAAAAAATCAAGGAATGCAAAAAAGAGTAATTTGTTGTGAAAAATTTGATGTTTAAATTTATTTGCTGTCTAGAAGAAAAAGAAGAAAAAATATGGTGTGCTTGTATGAATTGGAGTGAATGTAGAAAGGAAAGAAGACAGTATATTTCTTCAAGGACTCACACAGTTAAATTTGTTAGAGGATCAGGGGAAAAAAAATCAGCAGTGACACAGAAAAAAGAAAATTGAAAGAATGCAGAAGCATTGCAATGTAATCTAACTTGGGGCCACAAAATACCCTTAGCAATGTGTGTTTACTAAGTAGTGTAGCTATATAGAAAACTTAAGAGTGCTTATGTGACTTCACTCATATTCCATACTTTATTAACATTGGGTTCATCTGAACACCATAAAAAGTGTTGTCTTTCTGATGCCTTGAAGTGGCCACCTAAAAACAGAGACTAGAAAAAAATAAGAGAATAAAAGTAGGTATTTATTTGAAGGGCCTTCAAAGGTACACCCTGGGCAGTCAAAAGGCTACACCCAAGATGGACCCTGGGTCACAAGTTCTTCACACTTTTATAAGTTGAGTCCGTTTGCATGTCAGGCTTAATTCTCCCATTATAACTTCAGTAAACGATGTAATGACACCAAGTTTGTGCCCCCCTCTCTAGGCTTTAGTTTACACATTTTGGGGCCTGGTGTCTTTGAAGAACAAACCTAGAGAGGGTTTGTTATGTCTAACCAGCATGAGAGAACAGCAGCTAACAGGTCACATGAAACTTCAGAGTTACACACTAGGCAGTACAGGATTTGAAGAATATAAAAGTTAAAACCTAAGGCATCACTCCTTAAATGAGAATTTCTGTCCTTCATAGTTTTTTTCTATGCTAACTTATTCACAGCAGTCCTATGAATGAAACTCATCCAAATTATCTTTCATATTTATCTTTTCCCCCACTTTAGAGAACAGTTGATCAAAAAGCACTTTTGGTATATAAAAAGTTTTGTAAATAAGGATACCTTGAAATATTTCCAAATTCTTCTCCTCATTTTCAGTTTATTAATTAATTTTATACCTAAATAAATACATTTTTTTGTTTCTTTATTAATTTTATATATATTTCTTAAAAGACACAAGAGAAACAGTAAGTTACATTAGAAAGAATGGATGTGGGTGGATTTATTTAAGATAGTTTATGCAGAAATTGCAGACTAGACCCTAATATATGAGGAAGATGCATTTTACAAACAGGGGAAAACATCAGAGCATGGCAGGAGATCCCACTTCAAGGAACATAGTTTCTGTTTGCTGAGTTTTTGCCTAATGGTGCTACCTCTTTAAACATCAACACTGTATTAATCACAGGAAAGAGCTCAGGTTGCAGATCAAGTCCGCTAGCTCCTCTCTGGTGACTTCACATAAAAGATGTTCCTCTCATCCAAGTAATTCAGAGGTGACAAATATTACAGATGTTGAATTTATGTGAATGCTTGCTCCCTGTTTATTAACTCATCAATCTTGTGAGAAATATAAGGACCAAACAGGCAAGTGGGCTTTTCTTATCCTGTTGGCTCAACAGAGTCTAAAAGTAATCAACAATTACTAAATCCTTCCAGGATATTTTAACCCTTCTTTAGTAGTCTACTTCCACATCTTACTGGTTGATCGAATCCAAAACTAATTAGAAAGAATGAAGTTTTAATTACTGCACTGATACCTTTCATATATTTCACAGTCTTAACTATAATTGGTTTTGTCATAATGGCAGACTAAGTGTTTTTTCCCTTTTTCATTTGATTAATTAATAGAGCTCTCTCCATAGAAAAGCATGAGTAGAGCAGGTAAGCATAAAATATGCAGAGATACCCTGAGAGTGAACAGACCTTTTTTTGCCATGAAAGGTTTTTTTTAATTTTGATTTTGATTTACATACATTTATCTCTGTGTGTGTGTGTGTGTGTGTGTGTGTGTGTGTGTGTGTGTGTGTGTTTATGTTCACACTATTTTAAGAAAAAGCAGAATAATTTGTGAGCAACAAAGGTATTTAAAGTTTCAGGTCTCAACATGAGTAACATTTCCAAGAACTCTCAAAATGGCAAAAAAAAGAATGAATGTTTATTTCACCCCTATTTTGCTAAATTTCTAGAATTAAATTGCACTGTTAAGAAGTGTCCTTGAAAAAAAAATACACTTTTTTTTTCCTCTTCACTTTCACTATCTGATTAAAGTAGTCTTGTTTCTCATTTCTAAACTGTAGGAAAAGGGAATCCAGGTTCCTTCTGAAGATCACCCTTGAAAATATTAGACATTAGCTCAACAAGTTTAATGTTGGATCTTAGTTTGAATAATTACCATCTAAGAGTATATTTAAATAAATTATTGCAGATGCTGTATTAGGCAGACTCATAATTTAGTCCCTTCAAATTAAAAATACAAACATTTTGAGTAGCGTTCCACAGACACATGCAAAAGTTAAGTGTGGTATCTGACCTCTGGATCAAAAAGAAATTGTTGATTTCTAAATATAATGACTAGCTCATGCTTTTTTCATGCCGTTCTCATTTTCTGGGGTGACTTATGCTTATGGAGCTTTGAGTAAACAATGTGTTAAGCACAGATAATTTAAGTTAGGAGTTAATACAAAGGTGGTTTTTGAGTCAGAACTTTTTATAAGAATTTTATTTGTCAGATTAATACAGCTATTTCTATATATTGAAAAATAAACTTGATCAAGGCTTTAAAAAAATGGTATTAACAGATTTTGCAATTTTTTTAGAAACTTTGAGTGCAATAGGCACACTTTATAACTTGAAGTCAGAGAATGGCCAAATCAATGGACTGGGAAACTTCTGACTTTTTTTAATAAATAATATAATTTTTTTTTCATTCACAGTCTAATCAACTTATTATTCAGTGTAGAAATTATGAAAAGAGTATTTTTAATCTATATTATGGAAAACTAGAAAGAATAATGGCTGGCTAAAAATCTACTGCCAACAAGCAAATATTTCATGTTGTTGTTAGAAAGACTAGGAATTTATCCAAATTCTAAGACCATGACTATGGCTTGGTGCCAAAATGTCATTCATACCAGCTGTCATCCAAAACGTATATATTGCAGATGTCAAACTGCCACACTGAGATGGAAGATTTGTTGGAGTTTTTATGTACTGTCCTGCTGTGAGTAGAATTACTCATTTTATATTGAATTATCTTTTCAGTGACAATCTTAGTTATGGTTGAGGGCTTCTACTAAGGTTGTTGTTTTCCTGTCTCTGTATATAATTTTAAAGCTTCTATGAATAGAAAAACAATGATTTTGTATGTCTTACTCTAACCTTTCCCACATTTGACAAATGTTTCTCTATTTATCTGCAGTTTCAAAAACTTGGTGTTTCAAGTGTATTTTGTATTATAATGTTGTGATTTTTTTTGAGGTAGTACATGTAAGACTTCTTTTATTATCATTTTATGTTGAAAAATTAGTCACTTTTTGTGATATTGTGTCCACTGATCCATATTAGAACTTCATTCCCCTTTATATTATGGTTGGTGTATGTTTCTTTCATATGTAAAATATTTAAAGCAGAAAAAATACTGATCAAATTATATTATAGGTTTCTTTCTGGTTCAAAATACTTTTCATTATGTAATTCAATAATCTAATTTAGAAACAAAAATAAATATTTTGAAGGCTGAAGAACAAACTATTTAAAATTGAGTGAACCTATTTTTATTAGTTTTTAATTTGTGGAAATTCTTATTGCACAGCTTAGGACAGTTGTCTTGATTTCACAGACAGAACAATTTTTTCTTAATTTTTTTTATAATATGTACATATAGGAAGACAGCAAGTAGATTGGACAAGCGAGATGAGACTGTGCAAGTCTTCATCACAAATATACCTGTTTCAAATATATAAGACTCTCTGCCCATGTGTTGACTTAAAGTTACTTTGTGAAGCACACACATATCCATGAGCATAAAATAATAAAACAGTGGAAAGAAGTTGCATGCACTGCTCCACCAATTGACCCACTGTCACAAATGAAAAACACTCCTCAAAAGAGGCAAGGAGGTGGATACATATCAAGTGGGTAGTGCTTGCTTTCAGGGACTTTTTATAGGACTAGGTAGAAACTCAGCCTTCTGCTTTACATCAGGAGCCTTCTTGGGTTCAAAGGACTTGACTGGCTTAATTTACTGGTTCCTGAAAAAACACATATAGCATGATCAGTACAGACTGAAAAACTGTGAGAAAATAGCATGAAATCAGATTCTTCCATGATTGCTCAATTACCTTTCTTCTACTGGCTGAAAATGTGACATTGTTCTGTGTTTGTGTGTGCGTGTGTGCGTGTATTTAAATGTATGCGTGTGTGTGTGCGTGTACAGAATTATTTAGTACTAATAATTTTAGTCCCAGCCACTACTAAATGAGACCAACAAAAATTCTGATTTTTTTTTCATTCTTTAAGTAAAACTTTAAGGGTCAAAATCAGTTGCTGAATGATCTTTAAGGAAAGGATTCTATCTGGTTATGTTTCAGGTGTACACAAGCTCTATAACTGAAAAATTGTGTTGCTCAAGGACTAGTGGGATTATTGTATTTTTAGTGAAATGAACAAACTGTGAAAAGAAATCATCCACTGTTACACAGCAGCCACCAGTTTGGAGAGTTGCTACAAATGCCAGTATATGCATATAAGCCATTTCCCACGGTGATAACGCTGTCTCTGAAGACAGACCAGCTTAATGATATGCGTGGGGGCTTAAAAACCTATGGAATGAAACTAACTTAAGCTCAGACCCACAAACTTGGACTCACTGTTTCAGTACAAGGGAAATTTCAGGCAGAAAACAGCCTACATGTGTGTTCTTCCACACATATATGCACGTTGTGTTTCAGAATTTATCCTGAGAGTCAAGGCTTAAAGTCAGGATAGAAAAACAGGCATTTTTAGGTTATTTATTTAGAACCTATCTGCATTAAATAGGAAGAAGTTTAAAGCGAAAGGGTAAATCAGGACGGAATTCCCTGTGAGTCTGAAATAACCTTTCTGGTTTTGACTAACCTCAGAAGATAGTTATCAGTATAGAGAGTCTATTAAGAAGTTCAGAATTAAAATTTGAAGCTGGAGTTGCAGCATATTAAATATGAAGATTCAGAGAGGGTCACAGATGTAAACCCATAACACTGAAATAGTTTTGTATAAAGATTTCCACTACTTTCTTTACAAGTTCTTTCATTTCTTTGCATCACATTAAAGCTTATTTGATTAATTCTCAGGACTCAGTTCAGCCCCAGTCCCTTACATATCACAATATAATTATTTCTTGTAAAATACTAATTAAAATAAAAGTGTGATTTGTCATCATAATGTTACCTTCATGCTTTTTTTGTTTCAAGCTAATGTCAAAATGACAGAAATATCAGAAATACTTGGCAGTCTTTATTATGTTTTGTTCTTGCATTAACTTAAGAGATTTTATAATAAGAACAAAATCAAACCACTTCAAAGAAAACACATTATTGCATAATTAGCTACATGGGAGAAGTGGCTTTTTTGACTGGTCCTTAACACACTCAAAATTGTCCTACAATTTTACCTTATCTACTTTTTCAGGCAGTAATAATTAGAGAACCTATACATGTGATTGATGTAGATCTTGAGACTAAAAGTGAAAAGTTAGGCAAAAATGAAGAATTTCTCTGACTATAAAAAGCTTAAAGAAGCCTTCTAGTACCAAAAGTGGCCTGCGAGAAAGCTGTAGAGGGACATTTTGCAAGGGCATATAGTGACAGGACAAGGGGGAATAGCTTCAAACTGAAATAAAGTAGGTTAGGATATTAGGAGTAAGTTCTTTACTCTGAGGGTGGTGAGGCACTGGAACAGGCTGACCAGAGAAACTGTGGATGCTCCATCCCTGGAAGCGTTCAAGGCCAGGTTGTATGGGGTTTTGAACCACTTGGTCTAGTGGAAGATGTCCCGGCCTTGGCAGAGGGGTTGGAACGTGACGATCTTTAAGATCAACCAACCTGAGCCATTCTATGATTCTACAATTCTATGAAGATCACATAATTTTTCAGTGCCGTTTATGAGGTGTATGTCGACATATATACATGCACACATATATACGCTAGCTTAATATAGTTATATTAATCAATCAGACTCTGATGCCAGAACAGTTTTCTTCTATTGCTTGTGCCTGGAGGAGATGGGGGCTGCTCAAGAAACAGTCCTTCATATCTAACAAATTGTGTGTGCTGAGGTTTAAGCATAAAATAGTAGTCTTCAAGCACTTATGTGTCTTGTTGCATAGAGATAAAGAAGCTGAGTTTATCATCTTGTTAGATGATGCTAAACACAATTCTATGAGGGTATATAGGAGCCTTAAGACTCCTTCCAACCCAAACCATGCTATGATTCTATAGGTCTTTTGTTTGAACTCAATCCTTTGAGTTTTCTAAAGGGAATCAGTCTGAAAGTCAAGCTGACAGAAATCTCAACAGAGTATAGAGCTGTATTTTGAAACTAATGTAATTCCAGAGTCTCCCTGACAGTTGTTTCAGAATTCTTTGACCACCATTATTATTGGTATATATACCAATATATATTGTGTACTGACCAGTCATAGTTTAAAAATATTTACTCTCCAAAGCTGCAAAAGGAAAACTGATAAAACGTATCAATCAGACCATCAGTTAACTCTTTTGCTTTTTATTCTTTATTCAGCTCAGGCCATTACCTTTGTGAGAATAATAACATTCACTTGTTCAAAACTTAATGCTTTTTTAATTTTGCTTTTTGAGGCAGGTGCGTGTGTGTGGTAAGTCCATCACTACAGGGAACATTTTGTTTCAGCACAGGGCACTTACCTGGCTTTACATTTGAGAAAGATGAATATAGTACTTTGCTTTCAGGACAACTTAGATCCGCACATGCTAAAAATAGTAGGAGACAAATTGAAATCAATGAGCAAGAAGACTTTATATAAAGAATGTGAAAAATAAATATATTTGCCCTAAAAACCAACTTATTCCAGTGCCTCGCCACCATCACAGTAAACAATTTCTTCCTAATATCTAATCTAAACCTACTCTCTTTCATTTTGAAGCCATTCCCTCTTGTTCTGTCACTACATGCTCTTGTGAATACTCTTCTGCCATATTTCTTGTGGGCTTCCTTCAGGTACTGCAGGGACACAATTAAGTCACCCCAAAGTTTTTTCTTCTCCAGGCTGAACAACCCCAATTCTCTCAGCCTTTCCCCACAGCAGAGCTGCTCCATCCTTCTGATCACCTTGGTGCCTCCTCTGGATTCTCCAACAGCTCCATGTCCTTCCTGTGCTGGGACCCCAGAGCTGGAGGCAGCTCTGCAGGTGGGGTCTCACCAGAGCAGGGCAGAGGGGCAGAATCCCCTCCCTCCCCTGCTGCCCACGGGCTTTGGATGCAGCCCAGGACACACTTGGCTTTCTGGGCCGGGAGTGCCCACGGCCGGCTCATGTTCAGTTTAAAGCTCTGCCAGTGAGCCCTGCTAGTTCCTGTGCAGACATTCACAGAGCAAGGGGAGTCCTGTCTGATGCCAGGATTCCTGGTGCTGTGTAGGCCATTCCATTGTCAAAACCACAAAATTTTGGTGGTGACACAAGCTGTGGAGCCATGTATTAATAGCTTCCTAGCTTCCTGGTGATTTCCTTATCCCAGGTCTGAGGGAAGCAGCAGACCTCCCTGTAGGCTGGGCCTATTTGTCATATTGGGCTCCATGTTCCTGTTAAAAGGGAATCATCTACAACTATAACCCATGTCTTCTTCCTCTTGGAAGCATGTTTGATCCAGGGGACTGATCATTCTGATTGTGGTGACACCTCTGTTCATCATCTTACCTTCATCATCCTTAGGCTGATCTTCTATGTACAAAGCCTCCTACCTATTTTGTAGAGGCACCTCGTGGGGTGGGCAAAGAAAGATTTTGTTTGCCACTCCAAGCAGAGACTACCCTCCATTTGACCCTTTCTTCACAAATTGTACCTGCTCCTTGCTGGGGGATGGACAGAGGATCCCTTTGTTCTTGAATTTTTTTTGGTGGCTACTCCTGAAACCTCTTGGTTCCATCAGTCTATCTCCCTTTCTGAACCTCCTTAAGCTTTCTTACACCATCCCATAGCTCTGCTATGAGGCTGAGCAGGTCATTCACCTGGTAACATCTGACAAAACTTCTGCCACTGCTACAATCCAGTGAAAGATTTAGGCACTCCCTACAGCCTGAAACCTGGACAGTTGCATGTCTTTTAGGAACACTGACTAGGTCCCTCTTAGACAGAGAAAAATAAAAAACTGTTTTTCTTAGTTTCAAGTCCTAACATGTGAAAGAAAGAGTCCATCGGATGGAGCAAGAGCAGAATCTTGAGTTTTGCCTCACATACAGTTATTTCAGGATAGCTGATTTAGAGAAACCACAGCAATGGCAAAAAAAATCAAGGAAAATAGCAGAAGTCCAAAATAACACAGAAACAGATCTATGTCACAAATACATATTCACCACTGATTTTTTCCTATAATTAAAAACATATTGTCTTTGGAAGACCTCATCAGTTAAAGTGTCAGTAATAAAATTTTAAAAGTTCCAGCATGGAGATATGGATGCCTGAAGATATTTGTTTCAAATATGTGTAATTATTTTACCTTGATCCATTGGTATAATCTGTACCTGCTCTGACTTGAGGGAAACCAAAGTACTTTAAAACCATTTCTCTGTTTCTTTTGATAAGCAGAGCAAAACATTCAGCACCATATAGATGAACCACCTCCTTCACTTTTGTGCCTTAAAGCTCAAAAGGACCAATTCCCAAGCAAATTGCAAGAAAAAATATCCATCTTTTCAGTGAAATCCCCAGCTGGTTATTTGACAAAGACATTAAATTTATTCAGGCTGTTTTGTCTACTTCGAAATATCAGTGGATTCAGGCAGGGTTTTTTAATTGAAAAGATGTACTAATGCATAGAAACAAGGTAATAATATCCCAAACCTACATAGTACTATTCTACTTACAATTTGGCCATGTGTTTGAATTTTAAAAGAATTCACCAAGTTATACAATTTATTAGTTGTATAAAACTGTGGAAAAATCCCTTTAATTTATTCAAAAGAAAAAAAAAAGCAAATAATGGGACACACAATAAATTGGAGACTCCCTGTCTCTTTCAACCAGTTCAAATTATCTGAGCAAATAAAACTAGTGGATGAAAAAACTGAGCTGATAAATAAGAAAATTATAGGATTGTTTTCAGGATACCTGCTTCCTGAGAACAGTCTTCTCTTGAGATTGTGGCCATTTAGCACGGAGCAAATTAATTTCCTAACACATAACTGAGGTTGTGAATGCCTTGGAAGGTAAGAGTTGCTCTCATAGTTTCCTTTAACATTACTTACTCAGTGAATTACACTGCCCACATGTAACCCAAAGGTTACAGTCATGATGTTAATCCTCATGAGTTCCTAATTTAGACATTCTTTATGTTTCTCATTCTTTACCCTGAAGCACTGGCAGAAATGCTCTGCTTTTGTGCTAATAGATCAGGTGCTTTCTGCACATTGAACAGAATGTCTTTAAGCCAGGCTGCATCAAATTGGAGCTTTTTCAGAGAATCACATTAATTCTGCTGGGGGGAAAATGCGATAAACAAAAATGAAGAAATATAATGCTACCTCTCTGAAATCCATTTAAGCAGTAATCCTCTGAAATTACGGCATACCATCTGATTTATCAGCTATCATAGCAGTAAACTGTTCTTTAACTGTGGAAAACACATTTTCAAGGAGATTAATTTTAATGTAAACCATGTTTTAAATTCTTCTTTTCATTATCATCATCATATGTGCACAGTCTTCATACATACAGAACTCAGCTGAAAGACAATAATTGAACACTAGCCAACGATCTGTAAAGCAATGCCATTTCATTGCATTTATATGAACAATTGTCTACACTAGAAAAAAAATCAGTAATACCTGTGTCTGAGTATTTTTTCTAATAGAAGTCCATACTTTCAGCAATAAGGACATGCTTTCATGGGTTTGCTTATGAAGTCTCTTTCACAGAGTTTTGGAGTGTTTGCACGGTGGAAATAGGTGCAAGATGCTCTGCACACTGAAACTGATCTGGATTATTTAGTTGGTAAGTCTAAGGGTCACTAGTGATGTTTGAGAAAGATATTTAAAGAAGTAAGTATTTCTCATTAAACATCAGTAGAATCTTGATAGAAATCTTGAGTGCACACTAACAAGTCTCATAGTTGAAGGCTGTTGGGAAAGAGGACGTAGACATAAATAAGCAGCTGTAGTACTATTGCATTCACTGCCTGTTGCTTAGGGTCAGAAAAGCAAAATTATTTGGGCCAGACAGTTTTCATAAGTATCCCTTAAAAATATGAAAGCCTGATTAATAAGAAGCTGTGCCACCTGGCATTGAGTGGTTGTGGCTAGTCACCTGGTCATGTTCATGAAGGAATTGTTTCCCTACAAAATCATAGCAGCTGGTGCATTTTGTTATTTGTTTGATTGACTAATTGCCAGAGGAGCCAGAGTTTGGATAAATATTAGAGTTTATCAGTAAGAAATTAAATATAGTGAGCTGCTTTGATCTTGGAGATAAAAGACTAGAAAAGAATATTATCCAGGTATGTGTGATAACCAGGATTTCATTGGTGGAGTTACACTCATGGGGGAAAGGGATGAGGTGGATAGACTTTTGCAGAAATATAAATATCCCTTCCATGGGGAAGATATATCACCTTGCCCTCTTTATACAAGGGTGTAAGGAGGTCAGGGATATTTCAGTGATATCCTATTCCCAGAAAATGTGGTGGTGTTTTTATACAATCGCTAGAACCAAGTAAAAATACTGCACGAGAATGAGCAGTGAAGAACTTCCTATCCTTTGCCTGTGTTAAAGATGGCAGCAGTTCAAATGACCACATAAATTCTTAGCCATGTCACTGTTATTTGTCTGCCCAGCTGATTCAGAGTATTTCAGCTCATGAATGGCCACTCTTAAAATATTTTGTATATTTAATTAACAGAATTATTAGAAAGAGCAGCTAATATTCTAAAGTAAGCTATGAATATAAGTTGTAGAGATTCTGTTCATAAAGAGAAAAATAATTTTTTCGCAGGAAGTTTTTATGGAAAGCTATCTTAATGTTAATTTCTTTTATAAAACAATATCAGCTGTGAAGAATATACAAATCTGTGAAAGAGAAAAGAAAAACCCAAATATTAAAGGAAGTTCTGACACACCTCACTCTTGGAAAATCTTGAAATGTGTGGTTAAGCTGATACATCTTTGAGTGTTTTGTGGCTACACAATTTTCCTGCTCTCTTTTACAGCATATTCTTTTAGCATGATACACAGCCACTTCGCGCTCTCAGACGTAGGTGCAGAGTAGTCAGTACTTGCAGTTAAGTATGCCTTTGAAACTGAATTGCTTTATTTTTATTTTTCTTCTATGATGTTTCCTGACGTTTTCCAGCTATGTCACTATTCCTCTTTTCTACCTATTTGTTGCCTTTACTTAGTCAATTATGTCTCATTTTTACTGAGTGGTGCCAGTTGCAATTCCAGTCTTCACCAGATATTAGAAACAAGTTGCTTGCATTCTGTCTGCTCTTGATACCTCCAAGAATATACATCATACTTATGGGCTGGCCAATCTTGATTTGATGAAAGCTCACTGAGAATAAAACAACTGAAATGAAATAAAGAAAACATAAAAACCAGATTATTCTCAAGGACAATTTAATAGAAAAAAGAATTTTAGAAGTTTAAAAGTAGAAAAATATAGATGTTAGAACAAAAATACTCCACTCAGTTATCTAATAGAAATACCAGTACTATTACAAAAACATAATTTTCAAAGCTTTTGTCCACTAAGGAAAAGATGTTGAGAATAGAAAAAATCTATTAAGTATCTTCCACAAACTTTGCTAAATTTAAAAGTCCTAGACTACATATGTAGTACACCTAGTATACACAGAAATCTTTACGGCTGGAATTCTCAGGAGTCTAGAGTTAAACATCATAGCCCGGCTGAGGTCAGATAAAAAACAAACAAACTAATGAACAAAGCTAAGAATCATTGGATGCTGCAAATTAAAAGCATTGAGACTTTAGTATTTTTAAAGCATAGGTACTGCTCAGATCCTGTGGGCTAGCAGAAGAATATCATGTGAAGTTCAGAGAGATAGTATACAGGTAACACATCATGTCAGATGTTAACCAGATCACAGTTTCTGCTCCAGTTCATAAAACTTGGCAGTGCCCTTTGAAAAACTTCTCTGTTGTTCGGACATACAGGATGAGAGAGAATTTTACTACACTGGTTCTCCAGAAAATCATTGTGAACCTTCCTCTGCGGCTTGGTGTGGCAGTTCTGGGGTCCTGTGAGGCAGAGAGCAGTTGGAAAAGATATCTGAAAAGGTGAAGACTGGTTTTTCCTCTTTTTTTTTTCAGTTTAAATGATCTCCAAATTATCCCATTATCTGAATAGCATCATCCTGAGGGCAGTCTTTTTCCTCTGACTGAACTTTCTGGAGAGCATTTTGAAAATGCTTGTTGGATTTTTTTGTGATTAGTGTAAGGAGACATACCTTTAACTTTTTGCTACTGAGGAGTGTCTGAACAACACCAGCAATTGAATCAGAATGATTCTACCTGCAAATAATTTAGAAAGTTTTCTTTGTATGCCTGAAGAAATTATGAAAAATTATTTAACTTCTCAAATTGGCATATGCTTGAAGTCAAAGTGGAATTTTAATGTCTGGTGATTCCTAGTGGATATTAAAACAATCTTTGTCTTCCTCTGACTGCAGCAATTCGTAGTATTTACCTAATGTTAAACAAAGATAAAAGAGCATGTTAATCTGGTGGTTGAAAAAAAACTTGAAAGCCTTGTAGAAATTTCATTAATTTTAAGAGGAAATCAAGATGGCCTGCAGATGAGGATAGCACTGAGACTTCAGCAGAGCCATGCAGTAAAACATGAACAGGAGCAGAGCTGTTTGAGGGTTTTTTTGCTCTCTAATCCAGAGTGGTTAGGTTTGAAGATGACACCTATTTTATTTTTTCAAGAATTATGGAAATTATCCACTTCTCAAAATTTTAATGTGTGATCTATGACAGCGAGATACCTTTCAGGAGCTGGCAATGGCTGATGTTGGAACAACAATAATCCCTGGCAGCTGGGAAATTGTCATGTCCTATTAATATCAAACCTGCAGAACAGCAACATAGATAAGCAAAATATTTGAAACTTTTGAATTTTTCTTTATCACACAAAGGAACAGTGTGAATTACTATTTAATCTTAAATTTGAACAGTTTTTCAGGCCTTAAATAAGCATGATCTGAGACAGACATTTTGTGTTAATTTGTCTTAAATACACATATCATCAATAGCACTCTAGCATATGATGGCATTTCCTTGTGTATCAAGAGTACATTTATGGGAAGTTTTGTTTATTTTCTCTTGTGATCCTGACTTTCACTTAAATTGCCAATGAAGTCTCTCTTGAAGCTGTAGGTGAGGTACTTCTAGAAATGTAAGAAAAAAGTAAAACCCCCTTTAATTATTTACAATAAAAGAAGGAGGGAGCATAGCAAAAATAGCTGCAGTAGTGTAAATAGAGTGAGTGAATATATGACATGAGTGATTTGTTGAGTATGTCAGTAATAGTTTCAGTACAATAAGAACAGATAATGTAGTACATTAGTGTAATTCTCCAAAAGCTGTATTTTTTGAAATGCAGAGACATGACCTATTTTGTTAATTCAGCTGTCATTGTGATAATAATATAAAGTTAATACCCCATGTGTCCAGACAGAAATTTATAAAAAGCATTAGAAAAAAATTGTAGGTCTTCCCTGCTCGTTTCCTAACTTTGCATTAAATATATTAAAAATAATTTCTTATGACTATCCAAGTATCTTTCAGGAAGACATGCATAAAATACAAAGACTTGGTTTTTTCCTTTTAGCATGTATCTAATTTCATTCCAAGACCCCCTTTCTTTCCTTCTCTATCATCCCTTCCCCGGTCCTCTTCCTATTTTTTTTATGATGCTAGAGAGCTTTTGCAATACTTTTATTTTCAAGAAGTTATTTTCTTAGTATGTAATTCTATATTCCTACTTCCTCATAATGTGTTTCTGTATAACCAGCTGCAACATTCAGTTTCTTTCAGTATTTGTATAAATAAATTTCAAATTAAAATTCCACTCCTACAGCCATATGTGGCAATACTGAACTACATTCAGGTATAACTCATATCTAATCTGAATACCAGCATAAGGAATACCTTAATATACTAATATATTTTGGTAGCTAAGAGCTGTACAGCAATCAGTCTAAATGTAACATCAGATTTAGGCAATTTTATTGACAAATAAGTCTTACTTTTTTACAGATTACTAAGCATTGTTTTTTTTCAAGTAAATATACTCGCCTATCTGCTAAATCGGAGCATCATAGTACTGTAGAGCCATGGGATGCTTAGGGTTGGAGGGGACCTTCCAAGATCATCTAGTCCAACCTTCTAAATGCACGGGGGAGAATCACCTCCCTCAAAATGCTTTTGAAGCAGCCCAGGATGTGGTTGGCGTTCTGAGCTGCAAATGCACACTGCTGAGTCATGTCCACTTTTTCAACCACTTGTGTTCCCAAGTCCTTCTCTGCAGTGTCGCTGCTCTCAATACACTTACCCTCCCTGTGTTGATACTGGGGATTGCCCCAACCCAGTTGCAGCACCTTGCCCAGAGCCTTATTGGACTCCATGAGGAGTTGCACAGGCCCACTCCTCAAGCCTGTCCAGGTCCCTCTGGATGGCATCGCCTCCCTCTGGTATATCAACTGCACCACTCAACTTGATGTAACCTGCAAACTTGCTGAGGGTGCAATCACACTCAGTCACACTGTCAGTGTTGTTGGTGATGATATTAAATATTGTTGGTGCCAGTCCAAACCCTCGAGAGCTCATTACTTGTTCCCACTTGGACACTGAGCAATTGACTGTAACTCTTCGGACCCAGACATCCAGCCAATGCCTTATTAATCTAACCATTCATTCATACAACCCATATTTCTGTAATTTAAAAGTAAAAATGTTATGGGGGACAGTATCAAGGGCCTTACAGAAGTACAGGTAGAACACATTGGTAGCTCTTCTCTTTTGCCCTCCTGGAGTAAATAATTAAACTGCGCTGCCAGCACAACTAAGCCTTCCAAGTAATGTTTGTGTGAAAGACTCGTTAGTTCTTCCAATCAAACTTCTGTGGGGTCAAAATAATTTCTCACCTCTCATTTATGTAAATTCTTCCTAGTAGTGTAATAGATAAAAGTAAACAAGAAGAAAAAAAGGAAGCCATTAAACATATCTTTACCATTTTTCCATACAACTTCTATTATTTTAATGAAACAATTAGTGCAGACTGTATTTTTAATATAGGTTACCACCGAAACAAACCCAAACCCACATTCCAGGCTCAATCCAGCAAAATGCCAGAACAGCTCATTCTCAGTAATGGACACATGACCAACCCAAATGAAGTCAGTAGCTTCACTGTTTCTTTTCATTGTAATGATCTTTGCAATGTAAAAGCAGTATTGTGGAATGCAGGTCCTTGTTTTATTCTGTACTTATTTCCTCTCTGCATTTGCCTACATTATTGTTTCTAAAAGATTTACTTTTTCTAATCCTGTACTAGACTATGTAAAAAGGGCTCTTGAAAAAACTTACTAGCTGCTTTAAAAGAAACCAGCTTCTATTGTAGGCTATTTTTTGCATAATTGTCCAATTTTAATATAAATAAAAATGAACACAAGGAAAATGGGCTGTTTCTCAAAAGAGAAGGCTGTGGACTGTCACTCTAAGTTGTTCCTGTTCTTTAAAATTGCTTTTGTTTTCAGAGCCTTCCACTGAGATCAAGATGGGATGTCAGCCAAAAGGAATTTAACTTAGTGTTTTCCATCAGGGAATAGGCCTGAGTTTTGATCTCTTTCATAATCACTTGAATATGTAAACCAATGATTTCCATCTTTAATGGTTTGGCTAGAAAGATTAGGCAGACTCATTTAAGGACTATTATCCTTTGAAGCATGCACAGCAATTCCAAATCATTAAATTTCCAAGCTGATAATGTTCTTCCAATGTAATACTTTGTTTCTTCTTTTTATAATTAAACATTTTAAACATGATAGACAATTGTAAAAGAATATAAAACTCAAAAAAATAAGAAGGAAACCATTCTGTTCTTGAGGTTTCAATTAAGAATATTTGAGTTTGTGTAGATGTTATGGCAATGGTAGTTGAAGAATGTTAAAAAATATAGCTCATTCTATATTTGCCATATAACACATCACTAATGCCTGCATCACTAATCAATCAATATGCATTATGTGTCATCATGAATAATCATAATATTAATATTAAAGCAAATACAATAAATAAAAATTAGTTATGTTAAAAACACAGTTTCAAATGTATGCACATAATCTATTGCAGGAATTCACTTCTAAAACCTAAACTTTATGCTCAAAATAGATATTAGATTAGCAATCATTTAACTTAATGACAAAATTCAGAACCCAAGTGAGCATGTTCTGCATAAGTATCCTGCCTAGAATCCAACTCCATCCTTTTTTTTAAATAATTCTACAAACCCCTTGAAAAAATGTTGATTTTTTTTTTTTTTTAAATGAAAATAATGTTTTCTGGTTGTGTTGTTTTTACAGTGGAGTTTTGCTGTCAGGGGAGTCTGCCGGGGCTGGCTTCTGTGAGAAGACATTGGAGGTTGCCCCAAGGTCATATAAAGGCAGTGTCAGACAGCTCCTAGACCATCCCAGCATTGCTCAAAGCTGAGCCACCAGTGATGCTGGAGGTGCCTCTATGATAATGCATTTAAAAAGGGTAAAAATTGCAGCACAGTAGCTGTGAGAGAGAAGTGAGAAAAATGTGAAACAGACATCAAGGTCAGAGAAGAAAGAGGGAAAATAAATGCCAGAGCAGAGATTCCATGGAGAAGACTGTGATGGAACTGGTTGTCCCCCTGCAGTCCATGAAGGAGCATATAGGAGCAGATATGGAGCATTGGGTCTGACTGAGATGGAGTTTATTATTCCATAGCAGCCCTCATAGTGCTGTGTTGTGTGTGGGTATCTGCAAAGGCGTTGATAACACACCTGTGCTTTGGTGGCTGCTGAGCAGTGCTGGCACAGCACCAGCACAATCCCTCCAACATTCCCCTTCACCAGCAGGCTAGGGATGGGCAAGATCTTGGGAAGGGATGCAGATAGGACAGCTGACCCAAAGGGATATACCATTTGTTGTCTGCTCAACAAAAAATGCCACGGGAAAGGAAAAGGCTGGAACCATTGTTTTTCTTTACTTAAAACTACTTTTATCTTGACACACCATGGGGTTTTTTTCCATCTTAATTTCTCCACCTGTCCTGAGGAATGGAGGGATACAAGAGATTGCTGAGCACCTGGCCTCCAGCCAGGGCCATCTCACCACATATCCATAATGTAGCCAGTGCATGACCCCACACCAAAGCAGGTGAATATACCTTAAAGGAAGCTGCAGCCTCTGGACAGCCCACGGCAGAACAGGCTCCTGTACAGGGCTGTGGCGCACGGAGAGGAGCCCATGCAGGATCTGTTTCCCTGTGAGGGAACCATGCTGGAGCAGCCTGTTCCTGAAGGTCTGTATGCCATGGGAAACGCCCACACTGCAACAATTCTTAAGAGCTGCAGCCCATGGAGAGGACCCATACTAGAGTAGTTTGTGACAGTCTGTGTCCTGTGAAAGGCACCCCATGCTGGAAGACGGAAAGGGTGTTAGAAAGAGAGGGTGGCAGAGATGATGTTCGATCACTACCCTCATTCCCCATTCCTCTGCACTGCTTCTTGGGAAGGAGATAGAAGGATGAGGAGTGAAGCTGTACATGGGAAGAAGGGAGAGGTAGGGGAAAGGTGTTTTTACTTTTGTATTTATGTTTCATTATCCTACTCTGTTGTTAATTGGCAATAAACTAAGAAAATCTTTCCCAATTTTTGTCTGTTTTGCCCCTGAGAGTAACTGATGAGTAAACTTCCTGTCCTTATCTTGACACACAAGGCTCCCCATATTTCCTCGCCCTGTCATGCTGAAGGGGATGAGTGAGAGAGCAGCTTGGTGGGTGGTTGTCAGCAGCCCAAAGTTAAACTCCCCACACTGGTTCAAACACAAAAATGCTCTTCCAATAACTACCATGAATGACCCTCCAAAATGCTTGTCTCCCACAGCAATCAAGCTCTACAATATTCTAGACAATTAAGAACAATTTTAAGACAAAAAAAAAGTTACATTTTTAATATAAGTAAATCCACTTGGGATTTTTTTATTCCCCTCCCAACAGATTATGGGACTCTGCTCAATGAGTCCACAAACTGCACTGCTGTTATTAAACTCTGAACTACCACAAAACTCATATTCTACACACTTGACTGTGGGTAAGGGCTGCTGTTCAAGAACTCCTTATTTCCGACTGCCAATGAGACATGGATTTAAAATGCAGTGAACTATTCATGCTGTGTCTGAAGTATTTCTGGACTCCTATATCCTTATAGAACAGTGTTTCATACCATCTAACAAAAGGATAAACTCTGCTTCTTCATCTTTATGCAACAAAACACAGAAGTCCTCAAAGAATATTATTTTATGCTTAAACCTAAGCACATACAATTTGTTAGACATGAAGGATTGTTTCTTGAGCAGCCATCTCCTCCAGACAAGAGCAATAGAAGAAAACTGTTCTGGTAGCAGAGCCTGGATGATTAATATAAATATATCAATATAGTGCGTATATGTATATGTGTGTATATATATACACCTCATAAACTGCATTGGAAACCATAATTTTGAGGCTATTTCTATTCATAGTGGGGTAACAATACAGATTTTTTCCATTTAGATCTGAGTGAGGGGTAGCACCACTGAAGCACGTGGCAATGAGGAAAAGTAAGAAGTTGCATATCAGAGGACATTTGCAGAGCACAATAATGCATAGTTTATTTGTCCCGCATTACAAGCATGCAAATCCTTGCACACTGACTTCTTGGACGTGGGTAAGCCATCTCCTGTTGACAGGGCACTGCCACAGCCAGGAGCGCCTGTGTGCTGTTCCATCACACCTCTGTACACACAGGCCTGTTTGCCTGCTCCCTACCTAGGAACTCAAAATCATCTCAGAAACCCCTTTCCCTTGATTCTGTTTTCCACATGTTATGGCAGCTACTTGAAAAAACTGGACTGTCAGCTAATAAAATGAATGTGTTTTACTGTATTTATGATCTCTGACGCAACCTGTATGGTTTGACTGAGAACCTCACCCAGCAAGCTTTAATGCATTAAAAGAAGACTTTATTAGACTTCATGGTTGTTCCATGGGAATGTATCAAGTAATGCATATTTTTATCTAGACCTGAGTAGGAAACAAAGCCTTATAAAACTTACAGGTGATACAAATGTCTTCACAAGAAAAGATCAGAAAGGTTTTAGAAGCTTTTGTAGATGATATTAGATTACACAGATTGCTAATTCTCTACGAGGAACAGATTTCAGAGACATTATTTTGTGAATATATCATCTCTAGTAGTTACCTTGCTCCCATGACCATGACAGGATTTCACCCTTTTTTTGTTTGGTTATTTGGATGCTTGGTTGGGTTTGGGGTTTTTTGATGGATTGAGGAGCTGGGTGTTTTTGTTGCTGATTTGGTCTTTTGGGATTTTTGTTTTTTCTTTGGAGCTATTATTTTTAAAAGATGATTAAACAGATACTACAGAATTAAAATGTTGCAATTCTAACAGAAGAAAGTGGTAATTCTGTAGCAACTGGCAAGGAAAGTGAGCTGCATATGACCTGGTCCCAGCTTTGCCTTTTCCCTCGCCTCTTGTTCTGACTATTGGCTACTTTGGGGTAACTATCTATTACTTAGATTTTACCAAAAATTCTGTATTGTAAAAACTTTCCCATCAATGATGCTATATTGTGATTATTCTATTGAAAATAATCCCAGCTGTATACCAATATAGCTCTGATAGGACTAACTTTCTGGAATCCTACAGTAATTATTTTGAAATAGGAGTGTTTTTGAATTAAAAAAAACATCTTTTGTTCCACATACAACACCACCACCACCATCAACAAAAGGACTATTATTTCACTTACACATGCATTAATCATTTTCTGTAATGCAGTGCTACCTGTTCATTTACAAGGACAACCGAGAAAGATAAGATGCCAGTTTTAGAACAAATAAGATATGGGCAAGCTAGCATCAATTTATAACCAAGAAAATGACCACATAATGAATATGTATAACATAATAGTTCAAAACAACCTCTCGCAATGTATGTGCCATTTATTCCTCAAATGAGGCAAAAAGCTGTGGTTCAGACCACAGAATATATTTCCTTTGGGTCTACATGTAAGGCATTATGATCATTCAGTTCAAAGGCAGAGCCAGGGGTTGCGTCTACATTTGGATAGTTTCAATTATTACGCGTATGAGTATTCTAGAAATAGCCTTGTTTATGAGGCTTTATGTTAAGTCTAGCTAATCTCTGTATAGTCACTTCTTGTGCATCTTTTATTTTATTTATATGTCACAAGTAAACCTTAGTTTAACAGGTAAAAATACACCTGATTCTTACAGCTGAGGGTATTTTTTAACTGGTCTAAAATGAAGAAAAAAGACAGACATTTCAGCTTACATTTGAAAATGTTTACGTCTCACCTACAGGAAAAGTAAGTGAATACTCATTTTTTTATCCCAGGATGCTGGTATTTCCATACCTGTAAGTCTGCAATTAATGACTACTACATTTCATTTATAGACAGTAATCTAGAAATAAAAGTTACATTTCTGCAAACAAAAATTGTTTTGCTACTGCTTTAAGGTTATCAAGATGGGTGAACTGCACAGATGAGAGAACAAGATTTTTCAAATCTCACGGTATATGGTTATTGATCTAGTGTGATTTCTCAAAGTTTTCCTTCCTGTAATGTATATTCTTATAATTTCAAAGATGATTGAACCAGTAAAACAATGAGTTCTTACAAGATAATAAAAAGACACTTTTGTTAATTAAGGGGGAAATATTACTAAAAGAAGAAATGCCATGTGTAACTTAATATACTACTAAATAAATATGATCCATATGAAAAATATGCCATTTTTTTTCATTACAATATTGTTTTTCATCTGCCTTCTTTCCATTTTAGTAACAAATTATGTATGATCATTTTTTATATAATTTGAACATCTAGTATCTCTTTTTTTTTTGCCTATGGAAGTGAAAACTTCTGTTCCACTCCTAAATGGCATGTGGTCAAAATGGCATTTGCCATAGACCTAAACTTTCCTAACCTCAATAGACTTCTGCATTTCAATTTTTAAATTGCATATTTTCAACTCTAGTATTGAAGCTGACAATCTGCTAATATAAGTATAGAAAATAACAGATTTAGGGAAAATTTTACAGATTGTTCAACAATTAAGGATCCAGATTCCCTCCAATCTATGCTTATGCACATGGTCGAAATATCTGCATTAAGGAGACTGACACTCCATTTTCCTTTGCAGACTACAGGATACTAAGAATTCTTCTTGCTCTGTAGATGAGTCTAATCCTTTCAAGTAACATTATAAAGGAGGAATGGTAATTACACTGCTAATTTACACAACTCAGTTAAATGTCTATAGTTAAATGAGGTGGATCCAAGATCAGGTCCACTACACCACACCTCAATGTGGTCAAATAAGTACTTGCAACATTTCTTTTAGAAAATTTTGGGCCACTTTTGACTTATCAGGTAATCAGCTTCATTCTTATCTATATTTTCCATTATGAAAATTATTCATGTTATTTGTATAGGAATAACAGATATTTTCTTCAATGAATTAATATTTTCCATTCTTACATTGACCTAGAGAAGTAATAGAATATTTAATATAGGAGCTGTAAGAACTTTGTGTTGGCTGGTCTTCACAATATTAATTCTATTCATCATATTATTACCCTTATACAATAGTTTTTAAAGAACTATGAGACCCTGGATTATCTTCTTAATGATACATTATCCTGTACAGTTCATCCTTACTACCAACAACCCAGTACCCAAATGGATCCATCTGTAAATCAGAACATACCAAGAATAAATGACACTTCTCAAGCTTAGCAAAGTATAATATATAGTCCCAAACTGAAATCTAATAGGGAATGGAAGATAGTGTTCAAATTCTTACACAGAAATGTTGTGAATTCTAATAGAAGAATAACTAATCTGAAAAATTTACAGGCGTTTTCTGCATCTTTCAAAAATGTAAAATTAGACTTTGTCACACACTTTCAGAAAGTCTGTGAAATACATCACTGCTGAAATTCAACAGCTGACTCAAAAGTATGAGATGTAAATCCAGTGTTAGAGATGTACTTCCAGAATAGAGTATTCTTTGGGCCTGTGTTGGAAAGAACTTTCTGATGCAAATCTATGTGAGATTTCCAAGTAACAAATTATGATCATAATCCCTAAATAAGACGATTCACAACAATTTCTCAAATGAAAAGAAATAAGAGGAAAAGCAGGAACAACGGAAGTTCTACACAAACATTGACTTAGTCTCACAAAAGTTCTTTGAAGTTCAGCACATTAAGAAAGTCACATATTGGCTTTGGATCGTAATGAAAATAAGGCAGAAGAGAAGAAATAATATCTTAAGACAAAAGGAATGTCTTAAGACAAGTAGGAACAATTAAATTCATTTATACAGTAATATTTAAGATATCCAACTTGCATTTCGCAAATTTTTATTTTTCCTCTGAACTTTCCTAGAAACCTCTTCATTTAATTTGAATTTGTGTAGAGCAAAAAAATTCTAGATATTATCTCTTCTCCAAATCCATTTTGTTGTTTAGATGTGAGGTGATATTTTATTCAGACTTGGACTAGCTATACAGGGGGTTTTATGAAAAGCTCTCTCTATTTAATTTAACATTTATTTAATTTTAAATATAATAGGAAAACTTAGATTCTATCTGCACATTCAATTGATTTCTGAGATCCTTGAGAGTTGTAGTTTGAAAGTTCTCTAATGGTTGATGAATGTAAAAAAATCCAAACACTGAGTGCATATTAGCAAGGGTCTAAAATTGCAGATGGAAACAAGTTTATGAATTTTATAGGACCCAATGTTTGTCAAAAATCAGTTTCAAGTAATTGTTTCCACATAGACTGTAAAAATGATGTTCCCTGCTGACTTCACAGTTTTTTTTTTTTTTAATTCTTTCTCCTGAGACTGGAAACTTCATTATATATCTGTATGTATGGTTTCCTTCCGGCTGGATACCCCGGTGAGCGCATTTTCTTTGGTGCCTTTATAAGCCAGTGTAGTACATCATGCAGTATTTATCAGTCACCAAACACGTTCCATAATCAGATACACACATGATAATGAGGTGCTCATCTTTTTCACACAAGTGTTACATCATCTTCAAGGAGCCATCATAGTCAGAAGGAAAAGAACTGGGCTCAGAGGAGAGGCCAGTTTGTGAGACAGAGCAAAACCAGGAAGCAAACCCCTCCTGACCCCTATTTGTCAGTCAAATTCTTGTCATGATTACATGTAAACCATGTTTCTTTCCTCAAACACTTAGATAGCCCATTTATTCACATTGCATTCAGGCGTTCTCCATTTAGCAGTGCTATTTTTCTCCTAACACATTAGAGAAGAGAACACAATTAATTGAAAACTAGGGCCTGGTAGAACTGGGATTCTCTTATTGGGATAAGCTAGAGATAGGATTTTTTCTGAGAGATTATGGGTTTCCCAACCTATTTACTCAACGGAAATCAACAAGGTCTTTAAACAATACTTTAATTCCATTTCTTCTCAAATAAATAACGCACATAATTTATATTTTATCTCCTGTATGTCTCTTGTTGCCGTAAGACTGATTTTTTGAGTTTTGCTTTCACATTGCATAGCTGCCTCCATCACTAGGAGGAATATAAGATTTATAGTGATAGGTATCATATTTCAGAGGAAGGGAAACATCAATCAGTGGCTTTAAGGAAAGGTACCAGCAAGCCCGGTTATATCATTCTGCAAAATCAGAATAATTTTTCAAAAAATTGCCTATTGTTCTTTTGTCTGCAACAGCATTTCTGCTCTTACTGGAAGAAAATTTGATAGCGCATTTTGAAACTGGTAGAAATTTCCTAAAATGTGAGCCTTTTCTAAAGCATTGGAAAGCAGGTGGTGAAACCTAGTTTCAAACATTTCTCACATACATACTGTTCTATTCCTAAATTTCTTTAAACTGATTTGAAGACAAGGGAATTTTGTCTTTTCCCATTTATTAGCATTGAAAGTGCAATTCAGCTGGAAAGATCCCTAATAACTGATGGCATAGAACCTAAATTTAGAGGAAAGTTTCCAAATTCTTCAAGCAACTGGTCAAAATTACAGGAAAGAAAAGTTTGTACCTGGATTCCTTAATCTTCACTATCTCCTTTGAATGCTCCATTACAGGGATACCTACTCAATCAGAAAAAAAATGGAGCATTTTGTCACTATTGGTTCTTTGTGCAGGATTTATTCTCCTTGCTGCTAAAGATCCCATGCTCTCTAGTAATCACAAATGCTATTTTGACACAATTGAGAATGTTTATTCTGAATTTAGTGTATTTTATATGTTTCTCAGAACTGAATTTGGCCCTGAAACAAGAAAACAGCTATTATTGGCTCCATTTGCTGCCATCTCTCAACAGTAGACTTGTAGAGGAAAAAATACATTATTAAAAAATAAACAACAAACAAGAGCATGAAGGAAAAACTTAATTAACTAGTTAGTACCTGATCTTATTTAGTCTTTTTAAGTGAGTTTTTTAGGCAGTGCTGCTTGAGATGCCTACTTTATGCATGCCATATAAGCATTTGTCATCTCAGCACAACTGAGATGGAAAGTTTATGAAGTTTTGCCCCCCGAATTAAGATCCTGTTTCAGGGCTCTATAAATAATATCTTCCTTTATTGCAACACCCTCATTTCCTTGGGGAAAGCATCTTATAATATAAATATATTAGCACACATGCTCATGCATTTCTGAACCTCTTTTTACTTCTATATTTCTTTCAAATACATAAGCATTACAACCTTTTCCTGACAGAATTTCCATATGCAAAACCAGTGAGATTCTGGACTAGTCATATAGCAAAACCAATGCTATGAGAGAGGGGGGAATAGTCAAGTGTCTGAGTGTTGAAGAGGCTTGAAATTTGTTCTTTCAAACCAAGGCAGGAACTAGAGTAATTTAGATACTCTCTAGGACTTCTCATTCCTTCTGTCTCCAGTCTCCACCAGAATTAAAACCAATTTGAAATTTCTCTCCAGTACAGTTTACTTGGGTTGGTTACTCTGTCTTTGATAGTCAGAGGTGCCTTTCTCTCTATGTTTGGTCATTTTTCCTCCATTACCCAGAAGACTACCTGTTCAGTCTTATACCTTTATCTAATGGGCTTCTTTTAGTTCTTTCTCCCATATTTCCTCAAGGGGATACAATTTTACAAGTGTTCCTTCCTTACCTGGAACACATACAGTATTACAGTAACCCTTGCTGCTCAACAAGTGCTTTTTTTGACTAATTTTTCCATAACTAATTTATTTCATCTAGCTTTGCATAATCTAATTCACAACATTCCAATAAAATGCATGTAAAAATGTAAGTATACATATAATTCATATATCCTTTTTTCATAATTCAACAGTGTATTTCTCTCATTATGCATACTTTATACTCTTTGTTTGATTTTATTTAATATACTTGTTCCTCTCCTTCAGCTAATTTACTTTTTAATTTTTTTTACACATTGCACTGTGTAGCTGAAGTGATCACTAATGTCAACTTGTTTTTACAGTAGTTTTTATGACTGTAAAATGACGGGCAGGCAAAGAAGTTACTGTACATTTGTGATACATATGAGGGTAAGTGGAGGATAGAGCAGACAAGTTGAAGGCATGGAAGTGAACAGCTTTGCATAAAGCTGCATTATAAACAGAATAGATTATTTCTATGGTTAAGTCTAAGATGTGTTTCATAAGTATTTAACAATGCTGCATTATGGACTTTGGTCATTTTCCCTCAAACAGCTTTTCAATCACTCTCTGCACTGTAAATATTACAGCCCTGAGCCCATACCAATTAGGAAGTAGAATAACCTCCTCTTTCTCTTATGTGCTGCTTTTATTTAAAGAGTCTTTCCAAGTGGACTGATGCCAGCATTTCCACCCTGAGGACTTCTACAACACATTTACAGATGTCTGGCAGAGACTACAAATTTATGCAGTGACCCCCTCAGCAGTTTGAGTCCATATTCACCACAATGCCCAGCTACAGAGTGGCCAACTTACATCATCACCAGGGCCCCTTATTAATGTTAGATGTCAAGGGGTCCCTCCAAATGCTGGAAACACCAGCATAATATGTGTGACTCGTGTAAAACTCTGTGACAAGAAGAAACAAAAATAAAAACTAAACAGTGAAAAATGCACACCCACTAATCCTTTGGTGAGACCTCTTACATTCAGCTTCACTCTACGGGATAAGATTCACATGTCCTGTCAGCAGCCACCCCAAGCTGAAATGTCCTTATCAGCTAGTAACAGGTGTGCCTCCAGCAAGCTCTCAACTACATGGGAGGGATGTGAGAGAAAAACTAGAGAAGCCCTTGACACAGGGCTCTACTCCTCCACAGAAGAGAAGATGCTTCTGTGAACCAGTAGGCCGCTTCTCTCCCGACATTAATGGGAGTGTAAACTAGGATCTTGCCCTAGTCATATGTCTTTTAACAGTTGTCTAACATGTGAATCCTCACATAGGAACCACATTCTTCAAGATGGGTATTAGTTACCAGGGGGAAGACAAATCTCTCTTTCTCCATAACCCAGAAACTATTTTCCTGGCAAGCTTCCTTCCTGCTTATCCCTGCCAGAAGAGAAAACTGCTCTGTGAGGATGGCTGGACATGAACACATGGCCAGAAATGGTGTCTCTCTGGTGAAGTATCTGTGCTGAATGAAGATGGCCAGCTGGCAAATAATTACAAGGATCTCCCTTCATATTCTTCTGCTCCAGGTTTTTTTAAATTCTCTAAATCTTGTTTTTCTCAGCACTCCTGCTTGAGGTAAAGTACTACATCAGTCTACAAGAGATAATGTCTAACTTTCAGGGAACAATCTGAACAATTACTAAAAACTTCACTCCTGAACTAGGAGAGCTGCTTCTGAATTAGAAGAAGGTGACAAAAATGCTTCTAAGTGCACTAAAACACACCCCAGGGAGTAGGGAGCAGGGGTGGGGATAGGGGTTACATGAGCTAAAAATTAACATTCTTGAGATAATTAAAGCCCACATTCTACAGTCAGAAATTTGCATTATAATCCCATTTTACTCTAACCAGATCCCACTGGTTAAATGAGAATTACACCACTAGCTTATGATCAGGTCCACTGACTTCAGAGAATGTAAGTCCCTGACATACGACAGCAGAAAGAAGAAAAGCTTACAAAACACCAATAAAAAACCAAGCTAAACAAAAATTAATATTTCCATAATCTTTCAAATATGTAAATTTCAACTGCACAAATATTTAAACTGTGCTTTTTCTGTGTATTAAATGATCCTGGTGGTATAGGGCTCATTTGCACTTGAACCTTTGAGAGGGGAGTGCTGATTTGTAATAAAGGAACATATGTTGTGAAATAACTGTGTGAGTCATATGATACCGAATACATAAATTTTAATTCATAAAGCCAGTTTAAATACCTTCAGTTTAGTGTGTGACATTTTGTGTAAGCTGAGGGAATTGATGTGCATTTTAAAATTATTCATTCAAAACAATTTGCATTTTCATTTATAACCTACACTGAGAAAAATTCATTCAAGCTCATCAACCATCTCAGCAAGACCCACATCAGCTCCTTTTTTAATGGCACACCTATTTAATTACCAGTTGTCAAGATCATCTGCCTTGCCCATTCCACTGATCGGATTGGATAATTTCTTTGGTTTACTCCACTATATTATCAGCTGCAGGAAATTAATTCTTTGTGCTCTTGTTCTTCAGGTTTTTTCAAATTGTCCTTATGCTCTTTAGAATATCATCCTTGTCTGCTCTGCTCTTCTGTCAGCACCAATCTCTAAGCCAGTGTGCCTGTTTTTAACCACAAAACTTTCCTAGATTTCCTAGACCTTTTCCAAATCTTTCTCTGTGTGGTTTAGCCACAGAATTCTTTCTACTAGCTGATCTGCACAGCTACTCTTAACTATTCCATGAAATCGTTGCTCCAGAGAAGACATTGACCAGGTGACAATGACTGGGCTGAATAAGAGTTGTAATTCAAGAGTTAACCAGATGCAGGTGATCAATATGTGAGCACTACTGATTCGTACATTTAGCTCACACTTACCTTTCTCCCTCTCTTTCATTTCATTGTCATGCAGTGACTCAAATTATTTTGAAAGAGTTTCTGTGAAGGAAACATGAAGGAAAGGAAGTGGAAAGGGTTGAATTTACCTTACAAGATGTAGTGAACTAGAGGAAAAATTTGGAAGGAGTTAAGATTTTCTGTAAATTCCCTGTCCTTGAGAGTGATTGAAACATTTCTTTAAGTGAACATAGCCAGACACTTCTGTACTGTGAGGGTGGTGAGGCACTGACACAGCCTGCCCAGAGAAATTGTGGCTGCCCCAGCCTTGGAAGTGTTCAACGCCAGGCTAGATGGGGCTTGGAACAACGTGGTCTAGTGAAAGGTTTCCTGCCCATTGCAGGGGAGTTAGAATGGCATGATCTCCCTTCCAGACCAAGCCTTTCTAATGATTTTAATCAAGTGTTAATGCAACCCAACATCTGATGCACATGCAATGCTTTGAATACTGCTACACAAGTTAGAGTTCATTAAAATCAGAAGTAATTTGTATTTGCAGAACATTTCAATATTTCTGGGGGGTTTTTTTCCAATTTTTTTACTTTTGAGGGGTTAATGTGTCAATGCATAATATTTTTAAGTAGGAGGCTTTTGTCTTTTATTTTTAATGAAACAGATAATGTAGAAATTAGTCAATATTGTGTTTCCACTAATTTATTAGGTGTCAATAATTTTTTCTTAAAAATATAAGTTACTGTTATTTTGTTTTATAAAAAGCTCTCTTCATTTTCTATGTTTTGAATTAAATCTCTGATTTGCTACATATAGACCATCAGAGCATCTGTGATTGGCTGAACATTCACTTCTCTTCGTTATCTTTCAAATTCATGTAATCACGAAATTATCTTAATAAATCAATATTTTCAAGAAACTAGAATGTATGGGCAAAAGATGGATTTGCAGTAAAATGTAATCTAAGATGTGGGTTTTTTTAATACATATATATATATAAATAAATTACATATAATATATTAAAATATATATACATTGAAATTCCAAAAGACAGTTATCACAATGTGCTAACTGAACACATTTGAAGACTTCTATTCCTCATTCTGAATGTGTTTTAGATTTGCATAGAAGTAGACAGGAACCTGGCTTCGAAGTTCACTTTGAATATTACCTCAGAAACCACACTTCTTAGAGAAAATGTTGTGAAAAATAACTTAATAGGAGGTGAATTCTTACAATTTTCAATATTCTTGCAATTAATATTATCTTAGCATTTTCTATACTGATAAAAGTGGTCACCCACACATATTGGAAGGAATGGTGAGAGGCTCTTATATTGACTGGGTCATGATTTATAAAATAGATAAATTAATGCAAAATGTATAAATTAAATGATGCTAATTATTTTCTTTAAATGAAATGTACGAAATTTTAAGATGTTTCAAAGTACATGGTGCAGAGGAGTTCTAATTCAGAATTAAATGTAGAAGGAATGATGATGTATCTTCTTTCTGGTTTAACTGTGGAACTAATAACAGGGATTTATTGTATTTAACTGAATAATAGGTATAAGATCAATATAATTAAAAACAGTGTAATGGCCTTCAACCAATTGTATTTTGTTTGGTCATATATTAGCTCAAGGACCACTGTTTTTGCTAGGTGTCATCCCCGCACATATGGGCCTTGCACGAAGCCTGGAAGAGTAAAGCCTTCTGTTTCTTCTGGAGAATCTTTGCATCTTTCACTCCATGCTTTCTTACAAGAGAATTTTCTTCATCTTTACTAAAGCTACTTGGAATAAAATAGGTATAGCTTTTTGGAACTGCTCACACATTCATTTAAAATACTTTTAAGCCAAATAATTTTTTAATGAAGGCCTCAAATACCTCAAAATCCATACTTCTCCTTCATACGTTTAGTTTATTTTTTACATTTTTAATTGCATACTGTTCACTTATTTTTCACTTATTTCACTTATGTAATTGCATACACTTTCACTTGAGAGGTGAAAATTTCTCTTAACCTGAGCCATGAAGAAAAAGAACAGAAGCACTGTGAATATTTTCAGCTTCACGGTGGCTATCCACCAATTTAACAGAGCTTTAATTTCTAAGTAAATCAAGCAAATTGTCAGAAGTAGCCACCATTTTGTGGCTCTTTCAACAGAGAGTTCTCCAAGGCTCTCAGCAATTCATCTCTCCTGCTGTGTGATTCTCTTAGAGAAAGGGAGTGAGTTGTTTGAAGACCATCAATAATTTCAGCCTGATTGTGGTTCATTTCAGCTATCTTGTGATCTGCGATGGGCTCTTAAAGAAGAATCTCCTATAACAGCCATGTCTTTCTTTTGTTTGTGTTTTGTAAGAAATCAGGCAAGAAAACACAATCAGACATCTTGGGAAAAAGGAAATTTCTCAAATTATTTTGTCTTTTGGTTTTTTTCCTATGACTTCATCAAAGTAGGATTGTTGATGTTAGTTACTATGTATTTTTCAGAAAGATTTCCGTTAGTGTCAAAACTTTAAAACTAAGAGGAGATGGAACATGCTTTATATTATTTTGCTGAATACCTTCTTTTATTCCAGCACATTTTATTATTTCAATTGCATTTTTGAAAATAGTCAGTCAGTAGATACAAGCATATATATATACATTATTTTCTTAGCATATAATTAGACAAACGAGAAAAAGTTCATATGTTCTTGTCTTCAGGTAAATAATTCAAGATAAAAGGCACATCTTTGCAGAAGATTAACAAAATCTAGTCAGAATTCTGAATCAAGTATCATTTTAAGGAAATCCTTTGTACATGGTTTAGCACCTGTAAGATCCATGTGAATTTTACAGGAACTCCCTGACTTTAGGGTGTGATCATAGTGAACAAAATCTGATACATATATGAACCCCCAACATTCCTGTAGAGACAGTAAATTCAAAGTCTTTCAGTGAAAATGATGCTGACTTGTTTCCACTTTCTGTTCACGTTGCTCAGATACCTCCTAAGCTGTTCTTGTAAGAGGCTGGTCATTTTATTGCATTGCCATAACAACTTGTCCTGTGAGCAAAGCAACATACCTCATGCCATGATCAAACTGGATTAGAAGTGCTTGGCATTTTGGAGGTTCTCATACACACCACAGCAAATCAATCAATCAAGGATTAGCAAGAGGTCTGAAAGCCTGCAGTTTTATCAGCTTTTGTTCCTATGTATGTGGATGTACACACATTACCATTTCATATCAAGTTTCATTACAAGTAGGTATTACTCACTGGACAATTTCTTTCACTTCTGAATCAAGACTGGGAAACATGTTGCTTGCCATATGTGTGGAGGAGAGGAGAGGAGAGGAGAGGAGAGGAGAGGAGTACTGGATAGAAGGATAATCATTTANATGTGGATGTACACACATTACCATTTCATATCAAGTTTCATTACAAGTAGGTATTACTCACTGGACAATTTCTTTCACTTCTGAATCAAGACTGGGAAACATGTTGCTTGCCATATGTGTGGAGGAGAGGAGAGGAGAGGAGAGGAGAGGAGAGCTGGATAGAAGGATAATCATTTAGTGACTGCTTTAGGGACGAATAAAAGTTAAAGCATGTTACTAAGGACATCATCAAAACGCTTCTTAAACAAGAATCTGACAAGCCTGATCCTCTCAATAGACAGGTTTCCTAATGGTAAGTCTGAAAATCCCCTTATGCAACTTTGGATTAAACACTGAAATAATTGAATTAGGTGTACTGCAGTGTAGCAGCAGAAGTTGGGTAAGAGCATTCTGAGTAGATAGATTTTTTCATACTTTTTTCTTGCTGTTGCTAACAGAGTATTTGCTTATTGTAACTCTCAGTATGTGACAGACCCTCCACTGCTGGTCACCAAGTGCAACTCATAAAAATAGAGACCAAGCCTCTCCATTAGGTTCTTCTACCTGTAGGATAGCATAGATACTGATGCATAATAAAATAGTTGTTTTCAGCAAACAGAATTGAAATATCACTTACCATTGTCAGTACAAACGCTAACATAGAGCACATACTCAGCACCCCGAGTAAACTTCTGCAGTGACCCACAATATGTTCTGTCTGATTTACCTTTACAATAGAAAACCTTGCCTGTCTACTAAAACAGACTAGAATGATAGACAATGATTTTTTGCCTCTGCTGTGCTGGCAAAGCAAAGAGACTCAAAGCCACAGTGGACAGCAGCAGCTAGGCTTCACTGGCTTCTCCAAAAGGGAAGGTTTCAAAAGATGTAGCAGGAGAGAAGCTCCAGCCTTACATCCAGGAAAGCTACCATAAAGATGAAAATACCATTTTCAGTTGTCTGACCAAGGCACTTCTTAGCATACTCCTAAAGACATCAGAACAAATTCACTTAAGTCAGGGTAGCTGAAGGTGCCTCCTGGAGTTTTCTAAATTTTCTTCAACTTAATTGTACCCAGAGACATCATACATATTTTGTGAAAAGGGCTGAATACTATGTACAGTTGCAGAAATTGGCTTCTATATATGTTCAATATTGCGTAACTTTCTCCTGAGCAGATTCACAGTGCACTGGCAGCCAGGAGGGCCAACCCTGTCCTGGGGGGCATCAGGCACAGCATTGCCACCCAGGCAAGGGAGGGGATTGTCCTGCTCTGCTCTGTACTGGGGTGGCCTCACCTCGAGTTCTGGGAGAAGTTTTAAATTCCACAATAAAGACATTAAGCTATTAGAGAGTGACCAAAGGAGGGACATAAGGATGGTGAAGAGTCTGGAGGCAAAGCCATATGAGGGGCGGCTGAGGTTACTTGGTCTGTCCAGCCTGGAGAAGAGGAGACTGAGGGGAGACCTCACTGCAGTCTGCAGCTTCCTTGTGAGGGGAAGAGGAGGGGCAGGCACTGATCTCTTCTCTGTGGTGCCCAGTGACAGGACCTGAGGGAACAGCCTGAAATTTTGTCAGGGGAGGTTTAGGTTGGATAGTAGGAAAGGCTTTTCATCCAGAGGTTGTTTGGGCACTGGAACAGACTTCCCAGGGAAGTGGTCACAGCACCAGCCTGACAGAGTTCAAGAAGTGTTCAGACAGTGCTCTCAGACACATGGTGTGACTCTTGGGGATGGTGTATTTTAGGGCCAGAAGTAGGATTCAATTATTTTTTTGGGTGCTTTTCATTCAACTCAGCATATTCTATTATTTGATCCAGGTTGAGTTTGGTTTCTGTTTGTTTCTCTGTCTTCTGTTGGTTTTTTTCTGACATCTACTCCTTTTCTGAGTGTTGTTCTGTTTTTTCCTCTGTAATTTTGTCTCTTCTTTGTATCCAGGAAGTAGAACGGAATGTTCAAAAAATCATCATCCAGCTTCACAACTGACACTCCACAGAGATGTGAGGCAGCTCACACTTCAGTGAATAAATCCATCTGCAGATTTCTGCCTGGGTTTACATTAAGTTCACATGCATTTCATCTCACAATGTTTCATTTCACAGAAATAAGGACATTGCTCTTCCTTTTATTAAAAAAGTGAAATCCTGAGCAATCTGAATGTAGAGTGAATAGCAAAAAAAAAAAAAAAGTGTATCCAAGCCCAAGCAGAACACCTAAATCCAGCAGTAAACCTTGTTTAGCTTCCATTTAATAATATGACAGTATCTACATGCAACTTTTTTAAAATATAAAGGCATTCAATAAATATATGAAGAAATTTCTAGTGATTGGATTCCTCCCTCCTTTTTATTCTTTAAAAACTTCAGTCAAAACCAAGCAGAACCAACCCTGTTTCCCCCAAACCCCAAAACAAACAAAATAAAATCTCAAATATTCCATCTGCACATACTTGTCTATGCCCCTGAATTAAATAAGCCAAATAACTGTGACAAAGAGACATTGGCTCTCAGCCATATGCCATACCACTAATGGGGAGCAGAACGTAAATTCCACACACAGCAGAATTTTTTCATGTGGTAACTCAATATTTTTCCAAATTGGATTCAAAGAAACTTCAAGCAGCAACTTTACTTTTTATTAGAAATATTCATTTTCAGGGCAAACTTTCTTTTCTTCTGGCTGCTTTGGCACTTTTCTATCATGGGTCTCATGAATAACACATGAAGGAAATTCTGTTTTCTCGGGGTTTCAAGAAGTTAAGAGAAAATTACTGCTGCTTTTTTTTTTCCCTGGGTTACAAATTTTGTTCGGTATTTGCTGTATGCTCCTCTCACAAATAGTCTTCCTGTGAGTTTATGCAGCTCTTTTGCTTTCTATTGCTGTGCAAGTAATGATTTCTGGACTAGTCCAAGGCTTTGCCTTTGTGCTCCATTCTCAGCCCATTGTTTCACAACAGTTATTTTTTCCCCTCTTGCCAGCAGCGTTTGCTTGTCCTCTGCACTGGCTGTGTGCTGGCCTGTCCATGTCATGCACATGTGCTCTTCAGGGTCTTCACGTACTCCCCCCGTCATCACCATATTGCCACTCACTGAAAACGCCTTCTGATATAGGCAGCTCTTTCTGCACTGTGCCACCATCTCCCTTCCTGCTACAAGAAAAGATAAAACTTTTTTTAATCTGATAAGAAATGAAATTTTTGATAACTGGTTACTGGAAGAAACATAACAGGTCAACTTCTCTCCTTCTACTACAGAAGTTTTTGAGTTCCCTCCAGGTGTTATTGCACAAAGTTTTTCCAATTCTTTTGATGACAGGTCCTTATGAATTCCAACTTATACAATATTTATAATCTAATAAAAAACATCCCCAATCATGAACTCAGTTCTTTACTCTGATTGTCCCCTCTATATTTTACCTTTTCCACAGTCAGTGGCATTGCTTTTACTGTTTTATTTGTTTCTGGAGTGCAATGGATGATGAGTCTGTCCATGATTATAATTTTCAAAGTAGTTAACATTTTCTCATTCAAATATAAGGAACAGGCAAGAAATAGACCCAGCACATGGAAAACTTAATCTCTCTGATGTCTGGGTTTAAACTGAAAAGAAATATATGTTGTTTCAAATAATCTTAATGTGTTTCTTTAAATCTAAATGGCATTCCAAAGTTTTAACATTAACTTCTTTAAATTATGCTGTTTTTATAAGTAATGAAATGTAATGAAGATATGTAAAACTAAAAGCTCTGCTTTAAAATTTCAAGAGGAAATATATCAACATTTCCAAAATGGAAAGTGCTTTGTTTAGAAATGTTCAAATTATATAGCTCAGTGTTTGACAAGGTCTGCTTTTTATTTTGCCCAAGTTATTTGTAAATCTTTAACTCCCCAAGAAGATTTTTTTTTTTTACTAAATTCACTGCTTATTGAATTTTTCACAGATCTACTCATGAATACTACAGAAAAATAGTAATTGCTATTATCTGTCACTAAACAATATGCTGTTTAAAAAATTTGCTTATGATAAACCTAGAAATGGGGTTTATTTGTATATGTCAGGGACATCAACAGTCTAGAAAGCAACAAAGGTTTAGAGGATTTGGTTATATAAAATGTCCTATTCAAAATGATGCTAGCCCTTCATTTTTAATAAGTACACTTCTTGTGAATTTCTATATTTTAAATGTATTTTATAACGGGTGTGGTTTTTGGTTTTTTGTTTTGTGGCTTTTTGGTTTTGGGTTTTTTTTGGATTTGGGGGTAATAAAACTAAATCAAAACAAAATAAATCCCTCTGTCATGTCCAATTGGCATTTTCAACTCTCACTCATCTTTCTTACACGGGAAAACTTGTGACAGCATATGATTCTTAACTTGAACAGTACTGGAAAGATTTTTCCATCTTCATCCACTGGTTCTTCTTTTCAAGTGTTACTTACATCAGGAAGGTCAAATAATCAAAACCCCAATTGTTCTCAGATGACTTCTAGAATTTATGTACATATGCAATCAACCTTCACTTTCAAGAAGCTTTTGCTTTTAGCAGAAATTTTTGTCAGAAATATTCTTGAATGTTAAACATTGTTAAAATACCATGTTTAACATGATATCAATTCTGTGTATTAGGAGATGCCAACTACATGCATTTGTACATACTTGTAACAGGCAAATGTTCACAAGTAAAAACAGCATTGATGTAGCAATGAAAATATGGAAACAATTTTACCATGAGTCAACAAATTCATTGACTGTTACTTAGAATAATCATCCTTTGAACAGCTCTCTCTACATTTTATGTAAAAAAGGGAAGGTGAAAACCAACCTTCATTTTCCCATGAGCAATTCCTCATCATTATTTTAAAAATGTTTTTAAGAAATTCAAAATTAAATACAAGTACTAGGATGCAATCTTAAGGATACAGTCTTAAGAAAGGAAAATTCTCATTTCTTTCGTGTTATCTCATCAGACCATTTTACCAATCCTTATCTCTTATCTTGAAGAAAAGTGCTTTTGACGTTTTGCCTCAATGCCAACCTAATGTATTGACAGAACAGCTTGCTTTTTTCCTCAGGATTTCTAGATACAGAGTCAGAATTAAACTCCTCTTTTTCCAACCATTTTACTGCACTGGAGCTGCAAATGTGATAATAACTAAAGGCAGGATTATTAATAATTACATATTCAGTTACTGTCTATATGAAGATGGATTTGGGGGGGAGTTATTTTGCTCTTTTTGTTTTTGTTTTTTGGGGGGGCTGGGAGATTTTTGTTTGTTTGTTTGGTGGTTTGTTTTGTTTTTGGTTTTGTTTTTGTAGGTTTTGTTGCTCTTCTTGAATAAAGTTAAAACTGCCAATGAAACCTCAGTTAGGGAACAACCAATGGAAAAAAGATGGTACTGGATGTAATATGTCTGAGACCTCTTTCTATGACCAGGATTCTGAAAGTGGACTTACACATAGTAGACATAAATATGTAGTGATAGTATCATTGATATCTCTGTTTTCAATTTAAGTATGGCTCTGTACTGAAAATTACTGTGCCACGGCAGGACTAGATTGTCTGCTTCCACTGAATTTTACCAAATTCTGGTTAAAGACCAAAGATGGTATGAAAGCTTTATCAATTTTATATGTCCATATATTCTGGGAATCTTAAATGGAAGAATTTATGTAACCTGAAAATTTTTGTGTAGAATTGTTCATCTGGGAACTTAATTGCCAGTCTTATGCATTTCAAAAAGGAAAAAGAGAACTTACTTTACCCCTGCAAGGTACTACAGGAAAAAAAACAAAACTCTGTAGTCAACAGAATAAAATACTGTTGGCAAAGCTGACAAAACCAGTGTGATTTCTTTACTCATGTACATGGCCAGATGGGGATATAAATGTAATGTTATTTTCTTGAGCTAAGCTCTATATTCAAACTGAATCAAGATGTAAATGGACTTATTCCAACACTGCCTGGTGGTGACCAAAGTCACTGTAAACAGCTGATATTGATGTAGCTACAATTACAGCCACAATTTTGTTGTTCAACACATGGGTCTATATTCCCAGCTTGAGGAAGACAGCTCTGTCATTTTGTGGTGCATCTTGTGTTTCTGTATTTTAATGCAATGCATCATAATTCCTCTAATAAAAATGCAGTATTTCAGAGGCAGAATGTAAAACTCACAGGTACTGGGAAATAATTCCAGCTGTAGACAAGTAGTTCTATCAACTTGCAAAACTAAAAGATGTATCCACCATTTCTCTCTTAGGCATATTTTAAATTTCTTATCAGGAGTACACTAGACTGCTTTAATTTCTTTACAAAAAAACCCCTGCATCTTCGGAAGTAATGTAAAGGTGAAATAAAAGGAAATTCCCAGAAATTCATAATGCCATGGAACAGACAAACTCTGCAAAAAGAAAAATTGGGTTCCTTAAAGATATTAATGCTCAGATAATTCAAATCAAACTTGCTTTCTCCATTCCCATCCAAGTGGAATCTTTATCATAATAGTTTAAGAGGAAAATAATACCTGTGAAAAGAATAAATCAGTTAAAATACTTTTTTTTTTTTTT
>VZTI01004714.1:182578-211293 GCA_013397865.1 Struthidea cinerea
AAATTTTTTTTTTTTTTTTTTTTTTTTTTTGTGGAGCAAGGTTTTCTACTCTGCTTACTTTAATTAAGCAGAGATTTTTTTTTTGTGCTTGTTCAGTGAATTCCCACTTCTTGAATTTCCATACCCCATATGTATTTAATACATAAGAGTCAGGAAAAGTCACAGGCAAGCCCAAAGCCAAATTCACTTTTTGAGAAAAAGACTGTTCAGCTTTGACTTAATGTCCACTGTGTGCTCTGTACAATTTGTACTTCACAGCTCCAAGCTGACTTACTGCATTTGCTTTAATCAGTTTTGTTTTCACAAGGCCAGAGGTGCTCTTTTTTAATTAGCATAATGAACAAACAGGAGTTATTTCATATCTTAGTTTGTCTCTGTAGAAGGGTTCATTAAAATGACTGGATTTATTTTGTTAAACAGGAATATTCGTCTGTGCTAACACTTCCTCTGCTACATAGAGGATAGAGTTACAGATAAAACAATTTAATTTATTTAATTTCTGTCCCCCTGTACAATAAATGTGTGAGAACAGGATCTCACTCTGGGGCTGTTATCCCCGCTCTCCAGCATAACCACCTTGACTGGTTCTACAGACCACCTGCACCTCGTGGTACCTGTGGAAAGACATTTTCTCAGCATAAGGAGGCACCAGCTGTCCAAGATATTATTAATGGGAGCCAAGAAGCAGGTCCCACTGTTTGAACATAGCCTAAGGTAAAAGACTGGATTACTATTCTTGCTCTAATGGTTCATTAAGCCTGTTTGAACTTCCAAATACTTTGATGGTTGTCCAAGCCCTGAGATAATAACGAACCTGCAAAAGTAAATTCAAGTTTTTATAGGACTTGAGTTTGATGGGATTTCAGTAAAATGTATGCAGAGGAATCTTATAAGTCCTGGAAAGAAAAGACCAAGTATTTTTTTCAGCCTACTGTTTTCAGCTAACCTAAACCAACGAACGAAAGAAAGAAAGGAAGAAAGGAAAGAAAGAAATGAAAGAAAGAAAGGAAAGAAAGGAAAGAAAGGTAAAAAAAGTTCACTCTAAGTTTTTTCCACAGATTTGATATAATTTTATATCTGCGTTTTTAGCTCATGCAGCTATGTATATCACAGCTGTATATCACTGCCAAGATCTGTGAAGCATTTCCTAAAAATGCATGTTCCACTTTAAAATGCCTCACATAGCAATTACTGGTTTATGTATAGTTCACTTGAAGTCCACAAATGAAGCAAAGACCAGGAAGCAAGCTCAATCACATGCTTAGTAAGACTGGATTCTGAGTCATCTAGACATCACAGTAAGCCTGATACACCACAGGGTCTGTGCAGGTAGAAAGAACCTACCCTGCAGCAATTTTACTGCCTATTCAAAGGACTCTGTCTCACAGCAGCAGTAAGACACTTCACAATAGGAGAAGGATTTGTGGGGTTATTCCTTGTCCCACACCAAACCCCTCATCACCACTAATGCCTTGATGTTCTGTTGGCACATAGAGTGGCAAGGTCCACTTTTGTGCTGCTGTTGAAATGGATTACCTTACAGTGACTCAGTCCTGTTTTCTTACTGCATCTCTTCAAGCTGCCTTCAATTGCTCTGAGACAGAGCTTAGAGTAACTTTTTAGTTAAACACTTTCTGCAGTCAACTGTTGAGTGTTTTTCTTTTTGGAGTGTGCCAAAGGTGCCCAACGTACACTTTATTCACACCATAAAAATGATTTCTGCAATTGTGGTCACCAGATTTGTTCAGGGTGAGAAGGGGTTTCTCTCTTGACATTGTCCCATGCAATGCTAGTCATCTTTAGAATCAACTAACATTTGGAAAGTTTCCTATGTTGAGTAGGCTTAAGGTTTTAATAACATCCGAACTCCCACAGAAAATGTTTTCATCCCACCCTATAAAATTTTTGAGAGGGCTTCCCCCTATGAAAGCATGAAGTCTGATGGCTTGTTTGTTTTGGCATCATGTTTGTATCAATTAAAGTGGCATGAAATGAACTAATTCTGTGGCAATCTCATTATCAGTCTGCTTTGGAAACATTTAATAACTCTTTTGGGTTCACCTAATAAATGACAGGTGATTTTACGAAGAATAATAGGATGGAAATTCAAGTTTTGTTCCAGGGAGAGTGGGAGATTCAGAGAAAGTTTGTTAAAAAGCCCTGCCACTGAGTCTGAGGGGCTAAAAGAACTCCTCTGTGTATTTAAACTCCTTTTCAAAAAGGAACTTGAAAGAAGGTGAATCCTTCCTAAGCCTCAGATTTTGGTAACAGTTAAATTTAAGGAAGTTCTAGAGATGTATTTAAATCATTTTGTCCTGCAAGTTTTAATGACGGCAAATCAGATAGATTTGTAGGAATTAATTATTTTTTAAACAGACAAAAGATAACAGATGGAAGATCCTAATCAAAATTACTTACTACATGTATAAAACTAAAAAGAACTACTATTAGATTACAGAATAACATAAAACAGTGCATGACATCATGACACCTAGATTAAAGCTAGCAAAAGAAATAGGATTGATCAGCAGTCAAATGTAACACACCACCGAAACGGCAATTCCTTCAGTGAAACCCTGGGAGTAACTGTGATGCAGGTGACCCTACAGATGGGAGGAAATCCACACTTTTTCACAAAAATGTATAGATGATTTCTGTTTTGTGGAAGTTTGCTGTGGCTTTTATAGTTGTAAAGTAAATGGCTGTCAGTCAAAAATCCAGTTTATCTTGTCAAATCCTACTTCAGAAGCAGGATGTTCCTGGCAGCTGGGATATGCCAGAGCAGTGCTAAGCCCATGGCACAAAAATGACTCACTACAAGATGGCTGTCCCATTTGTCTCTCACTGGTCAACAAGGCACAGTAAACTTTGGGTGGCGGCTGAGATGCCCTGCTACAAGCTTAAAATCTCTGTGTCTCAGAAAATTAGATGTAGAATTTGACAGTGAGCCCACAGCAGTATCTACAAACTATTGATGTCCTTACATGCTCTCAGCATTTATCAACTATTTATGTTTTGATATGAATGTTTTGTGTAAAGATAAGTCTTCTGTCTGTATTTCACCACGGCTGGAAAGTATCTTCAAATGTCTCTAAAGGGTTGCATTGCTCTGCCTCCCCTCAACATGAACCAGGTGCGTGGTTTTTAAGGAAAATTTAGATGGGTATAAAGGCAAAATCACAACTATCAAACAAAGGCCAATAGCAGCTGAGCCAATTGGCTCATGAAATCATCTACCTCCACCTGTTCTAGAATCTAAATATATTCTTAGTAGAAATAGTGTGGTGGATTTCTTCTGTTTTTAAATTTTTTTCCAAAAGCATAAGGTGACTTCGAGCAGATTTCAGAGGTAAAATAGTACAGGGAGGAATACAATCTCAAATAGAACATTAAATGTTAAACTAGAGAAAATAAAAGAAAAAAGAAAAGAAGGTGGAAAAATAATTTTTGAAGTACCAAAATAATTTTGTTTTAAAATGTTAATAAATTTTAAAAATCTGTATGAGGTTCAAGGACCTTCTGAGTACAGATATGAGAAATTATTTTCTGTATGAATAGAACTACTATACTTAAATTAAAGAACACGTAGACTTTCATACCACTTGAGTCAGAGAAGGTTATTCTAAGTTTATTTTATAGTAAACATAGCACAGTAGACAGCCAGCGACTTATTTTTACTATCACAATTTGTTCAGTTTTTCAGGATATTTGATTTTTTTTTTTCCTTTTGAGGAGTCTATCATATTATTTTTATTTTATTACAGAGACAGAATGCCTTTTTCTGAAAATTATGTAATCTTTCATAAGGTATTTGATGAAAAATACATGGTACATACCATAGAAATTCTTTCTTTGTCAGGACACTTAGTTCAGGACAGGAAGCAGTGCAAGAGAAGTAATACATGGACAGTGAGGAAGGGACCAGATATTAAAGTCCCATCCCTGGCTTCAGATTTTAACACCAATTCAGTCAGGGTCTTGGGGTGAACTTCTTCATTACATCTAAATGTGAAGGTGGATTCGTGAGCACAGGAGTCAATACTTTTTTTTACCCTTACTCCCTCAAAAAAAGAAGTATGAGCAGTGATTCTGTGACACAAGGAAGTCTCTGCTAGGAGCTAACAGTAGTTTACAAAGAGATTCTTATCTGGGACAAAAAGTAACTTGCAAGATAGTCATACACTTTGTGATCAGGTCTGCAGCCCTCAACTTTTCCAAGTACTTTCGACATTATTCTGAGAGTCATGATGCATTTATTATTATGATATCTGTTACAAATAAAAAAGTAAGTAGCGAGTTGTTTCTATTTTTCGCCTGGGACAGAACAGAGACACAAAACAGATTATCAGATTTCTCCACAAACATGCATGGAAAACTGAAGTTTCATGGAAAATCATAAAAAAACCCTTAGGTATATTGGAAAAATCATATTATAGTCAAGAAAACTGGAATTCCATAATCCAATTTCACTACACAATGAAATCCACTGGAAAAAATTATGCATTTAACAGATTGTGAATTAGGGATTTGCACTGTTTACTGCTAAATCATTTCATTTCAACATTTTTTAAGGTGTATTCACAATACAGTGTAGTTAATGTTCAGGCATAAAAATACTACTCTGCATTCAGCTACTTATTCCTCATTAATATGCTTGAGGCTGGCTAGAACCAGAGATTCATAGGAGAAATTCTTTTGTGAATATATAAGGAAGGCAAATTTCAGTATTAAATTTCATTGGAAATAGAATATTTTTCATTTTTTTTATTCAATCTGAGTAGATGAACTGGCTCCTGATTTCTTCAGCCAAACAGGAGACAGAAAGAATGCCAGGTGGTGAATAATATTTAGTCAACAAATATAAAGTTCAAGCACTTCTCTGCATGCCATCTGCATGCCAAAATGTAACAATAAAGAATTTTTTAAATTACTTTAAATACTGAGCACATTTCAGGGAAATCATGAATGTCACATAGCCCTTCCCCTTATTCAGTAGTAGCACCAAGCAGTGTGAAAATTATCCTGTCATATTTACTTAGAGAGATTTTCTGTTGGTATAAGAAATTGTGTTACATGTTGTATGTATGAAACATGTTGTCAGTATCCTCGCTACGAGAGCCAAGAAAAGGCTGAGGCAGCAGAATTGACACTGTCTGTGAAGCATGTAAATGCAAAACTGTGACTCACCGAGCACAGTTCTGAGACACCAAATTTTTGTGCTGGGAGAACTCATTTGTTTCTTATTAACATTCACTGAGTGGTATTCACCCAGAATACTTGAGAAGCTCAGCCTTTGGTGTTTTATGTATCTCACACAGATATTGTTTTCCACTGAAACTTTTTTCCACTATAATATTTCTGAGTTTTGTATAAATTTTTCTTTGGATAAAATTCATAAACAAGTCCCAAATCTAGGCGTGTTCTGTGCTGTTTGTTTGGGTCATTAGATCGCTGAATCAGACTCTTTGCTTTCTAGCTGGATAAATAAACCAAGCTCAGAACATGTGGTGCTTTCTTTTTAGAGATTTAATTTACAATCTGTTTTTGAAAGAAAATGTAGTGGTGTCTCATAGATGGGTACTACCCTGCACTAGAAAAGGATTTAAGGCACTTGTCCACCCTCAGCAGTACCTCTTTAGTTTGCTGTAGCTAGCTTTAACCTGAACAAGTTTGTTACTGGTAAGATTTTCCTCAGTTAATTGTTTCTTTCTGGATCCGTAGTTGTCCTAGATGCACAGCCTATACACCTCTCGCAGGGTTTAGGATTGCAGCCTGAAGTCTCATAGTGTCACTACTAGAAACTGTGACATACAGGGTTGCAGAGTCTAGGTATTTTGCTTTACTGCAAAGTGGCAAACTGGCCCAATGTTCTCATTATTAGAAAAGGCATCTAGTTAACAGTAAGATGTAAGTTGAGGGTGTGCAATATTCTCATTACAGCAGCATCCCTAGTAAATAAATACCCCTATCACTTTTCATCTGAAAAGACCAATATGGAACACTTGTCATGAAGATACAGTGTCAATAGAGACAGGAACAAGGTACCTTGCATGTATGAGTAGCATAAGATCTTTATGATTAGAAAGATTTGTTCATTACAGTGGAATTGTTTCTTTACTGTTTACAAAACACATCATCCATTCCTTGTGATAGTATTTGCCAAAAGACCGTACTGAAGTTCACTGCCATAATTACTACACAGCTACTGAGATGTCCTAATGTGTGTGGGACTCTTTCTAAAGTGTTCCCTACAAAACAATCTCCACTCTTTTCAAAAGTAACTCTTACATTGGTACAGGATTATGCTGACTTCACCTGAACTGCACCTAGAATAAAATGGAGGAAGAAGAGATGCAAAATTATCTTAACCCCTTACCTACAAAACAGAAAAGTAGTATCATCTTTTTAACTATCTTTTCAGCACTATTATTATGGTTTTAAAGAAGGGTGGAGTATTGATTAACTTCCATAACCGACATGGAAACAAATCAGAGGAATATTAATTGCTGAGAAACCTTCATAAATTGAAATGGAATTGCACAGCCTGCAAAGAAGATTAAGGGCTGCTTTTCTCTCTCTTTTTCTACTTCTGAAATTCTATTATTATGGTGGGAAAAGTGATAGCTTCTGGTATCCGCAGAGAATACTTTCATTTTTTTCAATCATGTAAATTTCATTTGTTCAGACATCTATAACGAGACAGAGGTAGCTTACAATAATTTACATTTCAATCTCCCAAATGCATGTGAAGTGGAAAACAGTTCTGTGACAATAAAATTTTATTAGCTGAGCTAAGTGTAATTTACAGTTAATATATGAAAAACTTCTCAGTTCACTTCATGCTGTCTGATAAGGCAGAAAGAGCAATATATTAACATAATGGATCTGTGAAGTGGTTAACACTGTTTACTCAACATGTCTATTACACATAGAATTTTAATTTGAGGCTTTTTCAAGGAAAGTGACATCAAAAATTGACAGTTATTGATTCGGCAGCAAGGCGATTTAACTGTTTTTACATAAATAAAAATCAAAATCCAATTAAACTTGACTTTCTAGCTGAGCTATTTATCACTGACAGAATGGTGGGTGATGACTACTGCCACATAATAATTTAGGAAAGGGAGAATTCCTTGCTTTCCAGGTTATCTGCAGACACAGCAGACCCAGGGGCATCTAGGCCTTTGTCTTAGTCGATGTATTATTTCTATGTCCATATGCCCAGGAGTACTTTACAGCTAATATTTTAGAGTAACCAATTAGGCACTATAAGTCTGTTAAGCTGCCAGATGCACACACAGTGTGGTAACCCTCTAAGTCTGGTCACAACTGAGATTCCAGAGGCACAAATAACGTGGACTACACTGCAAGTCTGGGCATATTCAATAATATTCCACATTCACGAAAAGTGTGATTAATTGATTATTGCATCAGAATAAGGTTCAAAAATTGCTCCTGATAAATGCATATTTATGGTATTAGAAAGTGTTTTCAATAGTATTACTTTGGTATAAAGCTTTTTCAATAGGTGTCCTTGTATATGGGGTATTGCCTATCAATATGCCCAGGATACAAAAGTGGAGTCTTCTCTGATCTCCTCCTCTGAACTTACTCTTCTTTGAGGAGGGGGAAAGATAAAGTTTCAATTGATGTAATTTCATTATTATGTGGAGTTTGGAGTGACTTCAGTCTTAAATGCAAAAAGTGTAGAGGTTTCACCTCATCAGCATATACAAGGATATGAAAAGTAATATGTATTTTCAAGTCAATAAAAAAAAGTTCAAATTTTGGTCACTGGTTGGGCCATTCCTTTGACTCAGTTCCTATTCAGCTGCATTGTTTAAACAAAGTCTAGGCACAAGACCTCTGTGTCTTTACTTCCATTGTTTTATATCTCTCTCAGGGCAGCACACCAAGTTTCCTCAGTGTTCCTGCTCCTAAGGTTTGCAGTTTTTTTCTGGTGAACTATTGCCAATGTGGATGCCCCTTGGTGAGATTTGTTTTTCATTATTTTTCCACAACTCTTAATAAGTGTGTAGGCAGTACTTTATTATGATGAAATCAGATTGCTTAGATATAATACATTCTAAAGATCTTCTCTTTTATTTTCTCTTTGTTGTTTGCAGTGGTTAATAGGAATCCATCCTGAGCAAAAGTAGCTACCAGTTAACAATATGGTTGAAATCCTACATTTTCTGAGGAAAATCAAGGTGACAAAACAAAAGCTCGAATTCAAATTTTCAAAAGCAGTGGTTCCCACAAACGAGAATTTTTTTCAATAAAATAATAATAATTTAATAATGAAGTTTGCCTCTAAGTTTAATATTAAATTCAGGTTATTGAATTACATCTCTCCTACAAAACCAGTATATTACATATGCCATGAATATAATCCATAAAAATTTTACTTTCTGAGCCAATGTGCAACTTAGCTCCCTGTATATACTCAGACACTCTCTGCTTACCACACTGATGTCCTGGTGGGGCACAATTAGTGGAGAAAGTTACAGAAGTTAATGCAGAAACAGCCCAACTCAGTGCAAAAGTAAGACATTCATCTATATTTAAAAGGTTACATACAGCATAGGTTTCAACTACTCAAGTTCAAAATAATTTAAAGGATGTAGGGTTGAGAGTTTAGTAATAGAATGGTATCTAGCACTGTTCCTAAATAAAATGGTGAATTGCATTAACTGGTAAATTGCATTGTTGGTAATTTCAGCATGAAGCATAGTTTAGAACTAATGATGCCTAATGCTCTTAGTTACTGCTTACTGTTGTTACTTAGTTACAATGCATTTTGTTGTTTGGGAAAAGGTTAGTCTTATGAATCATGAAAATGGATAAATACTTCCCAATTTAGAGCAATTTGATTATGATAGCTGCTTTTCATGCCTTTCTATCATCACAGGAGCTTACATGACAGTTTTGTTGTGCAGTCTGTACGTACGATTTGTAGGAACTTTACACCCCTAACTTATATGTAGTCAACACAGACTGCAGACCTGTCAGGGGTCTTCAAGCACCACATTTCCTATAAACATATTTGCATTTATTTCCCAGAGTGTTGATTTATAAAATAAAGGTTTAAGGTGAAAGAAATATATGCCAGAAGTTATTGCAAATATTACAAACCCATCTCATACATACTAAGAGTGCAGTTGATCATGGAAGCTATAATAAATATTCTTATAATCCTATTTTTTGTCTGGATTTGTCTTCCAAAAATGCATTTTTTTTTCTTTTTGTTCCCCCTTTTTTTTAACACTTGAAAGGGTATGGTATTTACCCCTTTAATGTCCATAAAGATACAGGTTTTCTGCAAAGGAATATTTCTGTTTGTAATATTTCTGCTAGAGCAAGGAGTTGAATTTAGAAATGTCTCCACTTCGAAAATTCACCTCTCAAGAAAAGTGCATGTATATGTACAAGGGAAGGTCCCTTAGCAGTAAACCAGGATGGAATTTTTTAGCAGCCACTAGCCATAAATGTATTTTCCTTTCCCCTGAATGGTGAGCTCATTTGTTGCCTGTGGCAATACTCCTTGGTGAGAGGTGCTGGAGGTGGGAGGCAGCAGAGGACATCCTCCCCTCTTGGATGCCTCCAGCACTGCCCTGGTTGAGGAGAACACAGTGCTGCTCTGCAAAGCTGCAACACACTCGTGTTGCCTCTTATTTGTCAACTTTCTTGTCAAGGCCTCCAGGGTGACCGACCTTTTGTACTGCCCATGCTAAAACTGCTCTGAAGCAGGACAGCCAACTTCAAAGCCAAAAAAATTGCTCTTCTTAATTCAGATGGCAAATGTAAATAGCTGGTACGTCTCCAGAGAGACTAATGTATGAAAACAAATTAAACCTGATAACCCCTTGCTAGACCAAGTCAGACCCTTCACTTTACATCAAGAAAATAATGCATCAAGAAATACATGAGAGCACTTGGCAAGTCAAAGGGGTTTTGTTAACATTTCACCAGTTTTATTTAGGGGATTTTTTTCCCCAACAAAAGTATGCCACTAGTGACAAGCTACCTGTTCCAGAAAGTACATGTATGTTACCAGTTTAAAAACATCAGATCTCATACACAAATGGCCTATCCTACCTTCAAACCCAGGCAAAATAAAATGTTCTAGTTTGTGGGTAAATCCTGAAAGCACCAGTACTGATGACTCAGCTTGAGGGAGCCACTGAAAAAATTACACAACCAATGCAGGAACTCTGGCATTATCCATACGTTTATATGTTATGGCCAGCACATATTAGCAACGAGGAAGTACAGAGGACTTTTTTCGTGCCTTAAACCATCACGTTTGCTGAATGCTTCACCTGACACAAGAGATGGTCTGCTTTGTCCATTCCTGCATCTATTCCTAGAAGACAGGTATACATTTGTTTTCAGACTGATTCATCAGTTGCCATGTTCTTTTCTTTCAGAGCTCTGTCTTCACTATGAACTTACAGCAGGCTTTACTACCTATTTTCACAGAAAATGTGAGAAATAAGACATTAGAAGAGAACTCACAAATGGATCAAATTATGTTTTTTGTTGGACAACTACTCTCAAAGATTCAGAAGAGAATGATTTTACTTGATCCCACCTTAGGTTTAATCTGACACTTTTCTTCTGCATCTTCCATTCCATTGGAAGTAGAAACAGCATTTTGCAGATCTAGAAGAAAATTGCTATATGAATGTCCTTATCCCTTGATTTTTTAATAGAGTTTATACCATGAACTTGCTTATAAATTCATGGCACTCTCATTATTGAGGCATATGGACAAAATGCACTACATCTTAGGTACATCAAAGATTAGAGTAATTAATTCCTACATATCTTATTGTCCTCCTACATATTTCTCTTGCAGTAGAGTTTGTCATTAAAACAGCAAAGCAACATTTTCTATCAGCAAGTCAACAGTGTACTGAGGATATAATACTCACCTTTAAATTTCTAGGCTCAGAGATTCCTATTAAAATCCTATTAAAAATCCTTTTTGTTTCTTAAAAAAACTATAGGGTTCTTATGTACTGAAGTGTTCACAGCTTATGCTTGCTTGCTTTCTGACACAGGATCTATTACTCTCTATTTTACAGAACTGTGGCTATCAGCCATTACAGCAGTACATGTTAAATAAGAGTTCTTATATTCGGTTCCATAAACAATTTTTCACCTCCTGAGCATTGCCAAGATGCATAATGGACATAAAGGCTTGCATTGTTTTAATATTTTCTTCAAATTTTAATTCACGAGATGAAAGTTTAGGAGGTGGGAGCTATAAAGGCATTGCGAGTGTCAATAACAATTTGTTTCTTGTCTGTGCTACTGAATATTTCCAATAGCAAAACTATCACTTTGCATGACTTTAGTTCTAAAAGAGACTTCTCAGAAAGTTGTAGCTATACATAAAGATGTTACATATGCTTACTGGTTTAGAGAAAAAAACTACTACTTAGTCATTTCTGTGAATATACACAATTTCAGATTCAAGATAAATAACTACAGACTTATAACACCAGTTTACTTGCATTTCAACATAGCAAATATGACTTGCCAAATAAAGTCTTTTATGCGTAAGATGAGATTAATACATGTTATCTGAAGACACTGAAAAATCATATTGTAGAAATTAACATAGTGGTATTACTATTAACTATTAATTTCTAACTTCTCTTGGAACCAAATTTTGTAGAACTGCTAAGTGTAAAGGAGCATGTCTTAAAGAAACTTGTCACAGCTCCTTTCAGTAGAAATCCAACACTCAGTGTGCAACAAGCTAAAGAGGTGACCATGACAGTATTGCTGAAGAATGCAAAGCAACCTTTGCAAGGCTGTTAGGCTAGTAGAACTTTTGAGAGTCTGTCTGACAGAATGTTTCAAGTACAGAAGGCTCAAGAAAGGGCATACAAAGCAAGAAGTTGACAAAGGAGTTCTGGTGACAGGAGGAGTGAGGCATATGCATGTGTAAACATGCATGAGAGAAAGTGGTAATAAACTGGAAAAAGATTGGTTGGTAGAAAACTTCAGTATGACAAAGAATAAGGAACTATCAAGCAAAGGACTTCTGAAAGTGGGACTCTTGTGGACCCTTGAAATGGAGCTAATAAAATCTCAGCAGGAAACAGTGGGGCTGACCGAGGGAAGCCATGTAGAAGTGAGAGTATAAAGATGTCTGAACTTGTAACTATGAAGTGTTTTTCCATTTCATTCATAAAATTTTATCAGTAAATGCTGTACAATGCTTGAAGCATGGTGTTTTTTTTCAACACAGCAAAGTTCAGATTTTTTAGAGTAATGCCATCATATCAGAATGTTTGAGAAAACAATGACAATTTCATTCTTTATTTTCAGATTTTGCAATGTTATTATTCTAACTGGAAACTCATTTCTGAAAACCCAGGAGGTATCCTTTCCTCACACTTCCAAGCTGGTTTGAGTGAATATGAGCAGGAATTTGGAACTTTCTGAACAACAGAAGGCTTCCAGCTGGTAGTTGACAGAAATAGATTCTCAGCCAAAACAGGAAGAATAGAAAGAAGCCAAAGTTTGGGGGACTATATATTAGTACAGCATGCATTACCCATATGTTTGCATACACAAAGATACATCTGCACATAGGCACTCAGTCAATATTAACATAATCTAGGTAAATGAAAGAAAGATTCTGTAATAGAAATAGAATATTCTGTGATACAACAACCGTCACTGAACATACCCACCTCCTGAGTTATTCTTCATTTCAAAATAAAATTCAGGATACAGAGAATCTGAATGAATGGGTAAATTGGAACTTCTACAGTGCACTGTGAAGATGTCCTGAAACAAGAAAAGTCTGGAGTAAAACATTCTTCTATTGGACAGCTGCATTTTTTGGATTATATGATCTTTATATAACTGGCAATGTTACACATCAATTACAGATGAATAGGTGTTAGTTAATTATGCTACAAAAACACACGAAATTTTGGGCTTTGTATATTTCCTCCAATTGTTGTTATACTTTGTCACAGAGTGAACACCTTCAGTATTCTCATATAAAAAACCAGTGTGCTGTGTGCAACATAAACAAAACCCCATATCAGGCAGTTGTGCTTGCCACAAGCAAGAGGCTCCCCTCCATGCCAGACTTGAACCAAATGTTTACTAAAACAGCTAATTAACATTTTACAGCCAATTCATTCACAAAACTTTTTTCTTTTTGAGTTTTTTTCAGCTGGAAGTGACTTCTTCATTAACATACCAGTCAGATTAATACTCCCTAAAGACATACATTTTATTGACTGAAAAAAACCATGTTCAGGTATCATTCTAGAAGGCACCGACTACTGCAACACAAGATAAGAATGAGTACTTCAGAAACAACAACAACAACAACAACAACTAGAGCCACAGGAAGTGGAGTCATACTCAATTCTCTATCCTTACAGAGTTCTCGATTTTTATGAGAGATTTTTTGGCCATTTTTGCTAGTTCCTAGGGCAACTGGAATTCTGGTTTTGTTAATACAATAAAAATTCACTTCACCAACATGATAGAAAGTCACTAATACTATATGACTTTTATCGCATTAGTACATTTTTCATGGCATTAGAAACTCAGTAGAGGACAGGAAAGTCACCGATCCTATGGCAAAGTCCCTAATAGAAAGTAGCAGTTACTGGTGTGCGATGAAAGTTGTATTATTTCACAATATTTTATATTTTATTTTATTTTATTTGTTATATTACCTGTTTCTTCTCCAACCATAAACAGCTGATTTATTTGTTGTTGTTGTTGAAGAAATTAGGTTTAGGTTTTTTGAAACCCTTTTTTTTTAAAGTTTAACCCCAAATGTACAAAATTAATACCATTATAATATGTGGTTAAGTTCTTTTATAATTTAAAGATTTTAGTCTAAAGAAGTAGGGCCTGTTCTAAAGACTGCTTAGGCAATTAAAATATTTTAGTTTTGTGTATTTAATCCTTTCATAAATACAGAGCATAGCCAAATGTTTAATCAAGTCCACTGTGATGGAGCCAAAAAGAGAGGTATAGAGAGGTGCTTATGTGACTTGAACTTCTATATCCACAATTATTTCAAAATAACTTATAACTTATCAAAAAATATTTCAAAAGATATCTAATTTGACTTCAGTCATAAAGTGCTTTCAAGTAATTTTCCTAATACCCTGACTGATCCTTTGGGGAAGGACTGGGGGAAAGAAAAAAAAATGCATTTAAAAAAATATTTTGCCTATCCTAATGCAAATTTATTACTAGCTAAATTAATTTTGTTAAAACCAGGACAGAGTTTTTTTTGTTAAATCTGGGTTAACTCCCATCATTCAAAACAACCTGTTACAAAAAACATGTAGAGAACTCATTGACATATTTTCCAGAGTAAAACATTTTAAAATATATTAAGCTCACCTGTCATAAAACATCTACTTATTGTGAAGTAAATTATATGTACAAGTGAAATTATGGAACTAAGATTATTATCCTAGAACCAAAACTACGGCACCAATATCCTGAATAACAACACTCAAAATGGCAAATAAACTGCAACTAACAGACATAGTAATTACAAATACAAATATTAAATCTCCATGCATAAGGTGTTCTGTAACAAGTGAAAACACTCTCCACTGGTGTCAAGACACTGACACTAAAGATTTTCTCTTACAGAGTGGATACTCAGCCTCTTGCAGAATTATTTAGCCATTACAAAGATTACTGACTTTGATATGACACAAGTCTGACCCAGAATGAAAATTACACTGCCATTTTCAGGAGAAATGCTATGCTTTTGGAACAATACTCTCAGACCTCAATGATTTGTTGACATTATGTTCTCTATCCCAGAGCAGAGTCAATATATAACTTATGAACTCTCAAAGGAGAAGATAATTTGAAGTCTCATAAGTCTCAAGCTTTGCATTGTGTGTTAATTAGTTCATATTTATGCAGCTGTATGAATTAAGCTGGCTTCTGGTCACAATTACCAGCTTTTTTATCTGGAAGTCATGGATATGAATCATACTGGAATGCTTCCTGCAAAGTTCTGCAGAGGGAAAAAATGTCTACTCTTTTGTCACCACCAATCACTTAGAAAGACATTTTTCATTAGCATTCCAGATGTAGACTAGCTTCAGATTGGTAACTATTTGATATTCTGGTATTAATTTTTCAACTGGAATTTCAATACAACAGTTTGTTTAGACATTGATATTATCCTATCACTTTAAGATCACAAATCTAACTGAACATTCGCTTTGAAAACATTAGGTGGCTAAGCTTGTAAGGAATGGTTTGTATATTTCAGTCAAGTTAATGATTAATTACTCACTATTAATAGAAATCCTGATTTGAATTCCATGTTTTGTTTATTTAGTTTGGCAAGAACATTGGACAAAACTGGAAACACATGTTTCCCTGAGAGTGGAGTTCTAATCCCCAGGAGTCCCAAAGTGCATCGCGAAATGCAGTCAATCAGGTGGTGGTCCAACAACAACTTAGAGATGGTCCTTGGCCTTCCCATTGTTCTGGTCACGCTGTTGAGAGTGAAAGCTTCAGAAAGGCTCAGACCTGTATTGACAATCTCACCAATAATCACAGAACGCTTTTTTACCCAGAACATATGAGTAAAGAAAGATACTATCTAGAAAACATGACCAGTGCCCAACACCAGATATATATTCTTCCTAGAACCTATGGCATTTCAATCACAAACTTGTTTGTAGATCACATGTTGCATATTTCGAAAGGAAGTAGCACACTGTTGTGCAAACAGAAACAAACAGACAAAAACACCCAACGCCCACCCCAGAGACATCTGTCCCTTCAGTGCTGTGGAGCATCTTTGAACCTTATTTTTCAAAATTGACTACCTGTTGGCACATATCTAAATGTGACCTGTTTCATTAAGCTAAGCAAGCATGAGAGCAGCACAGAGTGAAAAATACCAATACTTTCCAATACAATTACACACATATGTATGTGTGAATATAAACTTATACTTGATGCGATAGACATGAGATAAAAATCTACAAAAATACTGGTAGATATGCAGTTTAATACAGACTCTACCACTCAAAAGCACACAACTACACATGTATATTAAAAAATAAAAGAACAAATAGAAGCCAATTACACAAGCTGAATGGAACTAATTGTAAATTATTACTCTGTACTGCATATTTGACAAATATCAGTGTCTAAATTCTCTAATTAACTTTATGATTTACAAAAAACCCCGCTAGTTTTGTGTATATTTTCTCCCTGTCTCTCTTCTAGACATCAGGGTTTTCCCTCTATTTTCACTTCACTCAAAGATTTTCCAACAAACCTCAACCATTAGTAGGCAATAGCATAACCTCTCTTCTAATTTGTAAATCCACAGGTACAAAATATATTTTTAGTTTCAAAATATCTGATATAAAATTATGAGATTCTTTTTGTAAGGTCATTCATGGTGCAAGAAAAATGTCCTTTACAGTGGCCATATCCCTGATCTAAACCTGAAGAAAAACCACTTTTCTCTCAGAAAATCAGTAGTTCTCTATATCAATAGTTGGTCTCTTCACCGTAGGTACCTGTTGAGATCATAGTGTTTTCTGGAACCAATGCAGATAAAAATTATAGCTCTGCTGCAGCAATAATCAGGCACATATGACCTCCAGAAACTGCAGGATAGCCTTCAGAAATAAAAAGTCAGTTGGGTATAAATTGCCACAATTTTTTATATTGTAAATAAAGTTACAAGTTAATTCAAAGGCTTAGCATATCCCAAAGATTTGTGCTCCTACTGCACTCTTTTCTGCTGGTACAGACACTTGAAGTACCTCCAGACCATACAGCTGATTTTTAAATAGGTTTGAAAACATGCCTGTATGACCAAAGAGAGGAAGAAAATACCTCTCCTAGCAAAAAAATTTCTCTGTGAATTTATCCAATATGTGGTGCCATTAATTCTAACAGAAATGTTTGCTGAAGTATTTTTAGCTTCTCCACCACCAGGAGAAAATGAAAAATAAACTGCTATTTTCATGATCATGGAATCAGAGAATCATGGAATCTCCTGAGTTGGAAGGGACCCATCAAGATCATCAAGTCTGACCCCTGGCCCTGCATAGCACTGTCCCCAAGAGTCCTACCATGTGACTGAGAGCATTGTCCAAATGCACCTTGAACTCTGTCAGGCTGGTGCCGTGACCACTCCTCTGTGGAGACTGATCAAGTGCCCAGCCACCCTGTGGGTGAAGAACCTTTTCCTGTTATCTGACCTGAACCTCTCCTGACACAAATTCAGGCCTGTTACTCGAGTCCTGGGTATAAGAGAGAAGAGGTTTGTAGCTGCCTCTCCACTTCAGCTCACAAGGAGGTTGCAGACTGTGATGACGTTCTCTCTGTAGGGCCTCTCTGAACTTGAGGGAGTTGACAGCACCTCCCAGTTTGGTGTTATCATCAAACTTACTTAGTATACCTTCGAGTCGTGCATCCAAGTCATTTGTGAAGATGTTGAAGACAGCTGGGCTGAGGATGGAGCCCGGTGTAACCCAACTACTGACAGGCCACGAGTCTGATTCACTATAACTCTTTGTATCCAATCCGTGAGCCAGTTGCTCACCCATTGCATTATACGTTTATCCAGCTGTGGGCTGGACATTTTGTCCAGAAGCATACTGGGAGAGACAATGTGAAAAGCTTTACTGAAGTCCAAAAACTTTACATGAACTGGCTTTCCCAGATCAACAAGATAAACTCAAATGATGTGAGGGTGAGGCACAAAGTGAAAGAAACCCTGGTGAAAGTTTAGTGAGGCCAAGCCAGAGTGATAGAATACACTTAGAAAACCAAGTCAGTCAGAGAGACTGTAAAAATTATGTCATACTCAATTCTCAGATAAATTCTCTGTACAATAAAATAATCAAAATTACTCAATAACATATTCTAAAAGAGTGGTGTACTACAAATTTTGTTTCAATATCTAAAAGCTCTCTCCTCAGGGGACTGTAAGTCCTTCAGCCCGATCAGACACAAAATAATGGAAAAGTGACTTCATGACTAAAAAATTTTTACAACTCCAAAAGGTAAAATGATAACAGCATGGTTTCCAGGAACAAAGGTCTTGTAAAACAGGTTGGTTGTCTTTCTCTTGACTAGGCTATAAATGATGAAAATATAAGTAATATTGTTATTTGCATTTCTTCATTGCATTTCGCATGAGATTATGATTTTAAAAGCTCTCCTTATAAGAAATTAGTAGACAACCTAGAAAGCTGATTCAAAGATATTTAGAAATCTACCAACAATGTAATCTGATCATTTTCTAGCAGCAGAGATGAATTTTTGGTCAGAGTTTATTTTTATAAATCAGTTAAATGTAAAGAATTTTTTTTGCAACTTACCTTTCAGGGATTGTGAAGAATGAAAGTAGCTTGTGCAACAGCGTCGTTTCTTTAACCTAAAGATATTGATGGACTACTAAATGTTATTTAATGTTTTCTACTATTATCTGATGATAAAGAGCAACAGGGTTTTGGTTATACAAGAACAATTATTTGATTAAAAAGAAATTGCCTGGCCTCTTAAAATGGTGAGATACTACTTACCCAGGGTTGTCTCCTCAAGTTTATGGTAATCACAGAAAGTATAATGAAAAGACAATGGAACAGATACATGTATTAGAAAAAATAATGCATTTTTAAAAATCTGACCTATGTGAGCTATTAAAGGGAAGGCTTATTAATATTCCCCTCTCAGTACCTACACTTAGAAAAAAAAAAGTTAAAACTTCTGTGCTTTTCAAGACCTTCTTATTAAAACCACAAAATAACACTATTGTATTGCTGGAAGGGAAGCTAGAGAAATATTCCCTAAAGTTTCAAAATTAAATGCAGTATCTCACTATTAAGGTGAATTAGACACTCAAAAAACTTTCCAAAATATATGATGAATTCATTTAACATTTCCAAAATGAGATTTGATATATGTCTTAGGGCTATTTTGAAGAACCTTCAGAAAAAAATGAAATGTTGGTTCTGTGTGACAGCAGAGATAGGTACCAAAACAGAAGAGAACTTTCTGGTAATGGATTTACACATTTCATCTCTTCCTTCTAAAGTGGCCTGACTGGACCAACTACACTGATACATACTGATTCCAAATTTCTAATTTTGGCTGGACAACAGTGGATTTAAAGAAAGATAACTCTGTAACAAGGGTACTGAAAATGTTTATACTTCCTTGTTTCTGAAGGCTGGGGTACATTGTTGTCAAGATACAGGCTGAGAAGGAATCTCTCTGCTATATCATGTTTTCAAATTTTACTTGGAGGACCACTTAGATAAGGAAGATGTCAGTACACTCAGTCTTGGACAACTACTGTGACCATGTCTTTGCATAACATAATCTTTGCCTTTTCTTTGTTAGCCTTTACCTCCAAAAATCCATTTCTGATAGCACTAATATCTTGTGTCAGTAAAATCTTTAGAGATAAAATTGAGAATTCTGTTAATAAGAAGTGGAGATAAGTTACAAGTCTGAGTGGGAGGACCTGTGAAATATACCTCCTTAATTCCTTAATTCCGTTAAATATTTAAACTTGAGAAATTCGCATAAAAATAATAAAACTCAGATTCCAGATTTATTAATATTTATTAATATTAATTTATATTTATTAATTTATATTTATTAATTCATAATAAGACAATGGAAAAAGATGCAACAAAGATGCACGCTGTATAAAGTATCCTCTATACTTTGCCACTTAATTTCTAAACAAATGTGTATTCAGTTAACATTTTTTAAATGTGGTTATTCACGATCCTAAATTTAATATGAGCAGAAAGCAGCAGTTCCAACAACAAAAGGAACAGCAGAGAAGTTTAACATCTGGGAAGGAGTTCAGCAGGTCTGCGTTATGCCACTGCATCTGTTCAGACTTTATACTGAAATGGTAATGCGCATTTATCTTGAGGGTTACAATAGAGGAATTCAAATTAGAGGAAGCAAATGCTGTAATATCAGGTATGCTGCTGATGTTGTTCTTATCACCAAGTCTGAAGAATCACTTTGCAAGCCAGTAATGAGAGTGTCTACGGCTAGTTCAGAGTGAAACTACCTAGGAATGTAAAAAAGACAGGGGAGTGACACAGAGGACTGGAAAGCAAAATATTACAAAAATAACACAAAAATAAGACCAGGAAGTTGGACAAATAAAGAGTCTTCACAAGGTTTTCATTGTAGGAATATGAAATTGAACTATGCCTAGAAGATTTTAGATGAGCTATAGAATAAATAAACAAAATAAGTCTGGGAAGAAAATTGAACCATTTTTTATTCCTGATGATGTGTCTAATCTGACAGCAAGCAGTAAGTCATGGTTATAGCCTTCATTTTCACTTTTATTTTACTCTCCTGATTTATATTGTTACAGAATATGAGCAATCTTCTATTCTTTAAGCAGTTTTTGTTTGTTTGTTTATTTGTTTGAATGTATTTTATGAAGAAAGTATTTGTGTAGAAGGATGTTATTTTCCCAAAATTTTAGTGAAAACTCAACTGATAGACAAAAAGCATAGCAAGTATATTTGTACATTTTACAAACCATAATTTTATCTTTATATAGAAAGCAATCAGACATTATGTTAGCTGACAACTACTACCAAGTAATTAACACAGCTGGAGAATTTGCATTCACTCAAACTCCACTTACGGAATACAGAACTTCAAAGAAGACGGATAATAAAACGTCTGTTTTAAAGAGAAAATACACCACAGTCTTGTATTCTGACTACTTGAAATAAATTGAAAAGATAAGGGTAACAAAAATGTTCTGAATGAAAAGAATGAGAAAGAAGAAAAGCTAGCAGAGGTAAGATAAAAGTGCAGGCTACACCAAAGTAAATTAGGCAAGCATTTGCTACTGACAAGTAAAGCGGAGACAGTAATCCACAATTGATACGAGTCCATGATATGCTGACTTCCACAGAAACACATCATCTTACCCTGCCTGCAAACCTATAGGCTGTGTTACCTGGAGGAAAAAAAGAGGAATTTTGTTTATTTTTTCAGAGTAATAGAATTTTATAACTAAATAAACATTATTCTAAATGAAAACTTCTCGCGTATTTGTACAGCAGAGTCTTTTGTGGAGATATGGTGCTTAGAACATAAGTCTAATGAAAACAATCAAGATTAGAACTATAGTTTCCCTTACCCACATTTTCCCCAGTTTTGCCTCAAGGGGATGCCTGTATGTGGTGGCTACATACACTGTGAAAATCTCATGAAAATCAGGTACTTAGAACTGACAGTTGTAATAGCCATAAATTCCTGCCTGAAAAACTTGAATCACTAGACTTGAGTTTTCTAGAAATTTTTCTTTCTGTGAGTCAAAAATATTATATTTTTAGACACAAGTTATGTATGTTCCTAGAGTATAGCCTGTGCTAATTACTTCTCCAAACTGAAGAAAAAATAAAAAACTTCAACTCTAGAACAGGAAATTAAATTCTAAAAGTAATTTTCTACAAATATTCAATACAGTACTCATTCAACATAATTTTGTTTGACACAATGGCAATTAAATACATCATGCAGTGTACTAAGTGCCAGTAATAATATTTGATTGTAATTTAAGGGTAATTTGAACAAATAGCATAACAACATGATGCAACATAATTACAAAATAATAGAATGGGATGACGTAAAATAAGAACTGACAGAGAACTTCACCGTCCTACAAATTAGCTCTTTTCTGTGTTCAGTTTTAAATTACCTTATATTTAAATTCTTATTTGCACACCTGCTTCAAATAGGGCCTGGAGGCTGAAGTGAGAACAATGAAATCAATTTTCTCTCCAGCCCCACTTCGGGTGACACACTAGTATTCTCTTTAAAACATGCCATGCATTTTGAACATATGTATGCACACAATCATGTATTGGCATGTAAAGCTGAAGAAATACACATAATTATAGTCCTATTTAAAATTTTAGATGTTCACTGGACCCCTTGATCTTACAAAAAGCTGCTACCCTTTTGTGTTTATTTAAATATTCATGCTAATGTCTTAACAGAAGAATATCTTTCATTCATGTACATACAGGGTAATTGCATAGCTGCATTAGTAAGCCTTCATCTTTCTGCCCGTATTTGCAAGTATGTGTGTGTATACATATGCTTTGTGCATGTATATTTATTCAATATTGAATATGGACGTGTGTAAACATCTATACCTATTTATGTTCATAGGTTGGTAGAATCTAATAAAAAAAATATTTGGCCAGGAAAGCTATGGAGTTAAAACAATTCTTATAAGGGGTTGTTTCAAAGACAGCCCAAGTGAGAAAGCTCACTAATAAGACAAGAATCATCCATGTTTCTTATTTGTTGTATTTTAGGTTTTTCTTTAATGCAGAGTTACATGAGCTAGAATAGGTTGATCTACAACAGTCTCCGTCACTGTGAGCATTTCTCCTGCCTCATGCTAATTGCAGCTCATTATTATCAATAGGAAAAGGCCTGAAGCTATCACAATACATCTGAAATATTCTTTTTACTTTGATGAGACAGGTTCAAGACTTTGGATCATGGGCTGTTTATTATGTAATGTTTTTTGGGATTAAACATATGTGATTTATAATGTAGCTGAGAAGCAGTTGTGGATGCTGAATTTGACGGGTCTCCACACGGAACCTGAAATGCATGAACAGGCTACCTAAGACATGTATAATTACTCAACATGTCATTTGACAAGAGTGGGTAAACCCAGTCAAGAACCTTTTGTGAAAAGATGGAAATACTGAGATGCACATCATCTTTTCCCCAATATTGAATTTTTTCATTTTCCTCCTTTACCTAAATTTGAAAGGCTTTTTGTTGAAAATTCTCCAAAGATATCAGTAGGGTTTACTGTAAAATATCCTCCTCAAGGAATAGATTCTAATTTTTCTTTTTTTCTGAGGATAAAAATATTATTATCTTAATGTGAAAGGTCTATCTCTTCTCTTGCTGAGGGAAAAAAAAAAGAACTTTAATATAGCCCAATTCATCAAACTGATTTTTTCCTGCTCTAGGTTATTTCTCCTTGATATTCTCTTTGATTGCTCTGAGTTTTTAAAGCAGTGTTTCGTACATCCATGTAGCACAAACTATTTAGCTATCACCTTAGATTTGTATTCATTACATATTTATATGACTTAATCATTCCTCAGCATTATTGCACCTGTAAGAGGATGGCTTGTATTGTCTTAGCTATAGAGGTAGAAGTACTTCATTTTGAAATTAATATCTCTTCTGCACACATTCAGGTGAAGAACCAATGAGTCAGTGTAAATAAGCTGGTCTTATTTTTCTAGGCATCTTTTCTCTAGAACACTCTTATTCCTTTAATTTTGCCCTTTTTTTAACAGGGGTACTTTTCAACCTGTCTTAAAGGCATCTAATACTAATGTTAGAACAAGGAAAATTGTATGCTGTATGTTAACAAGCACAAGAGGTTTACATATTGATTAATCTACAGCAGACTCCAAACTACAAACACTAACAAAGAGTTTTCTTTCAGCCTTCATATTCCTCATCTTCCTCATATTTTGGAAGTCAAGGAAAAGCTTCTTTGCAGCTCTCTCTACAGAAAGACTCCTAGTAATGGAAAGCACAAGCTGACCATTTATATTATCATCTGTTCATCAGACGTCAGTGAAATATTTGTTTTAGGAGTTCTTATCATGAAAATATTTTGGTTTAAGAATATGTAATTATTCTCTCTTTGCACCAATACCAAGTACAAGACAGTATAGCCCCTTCTTATAACCTTTATACTAAGTAGTTTTAGATATATAAACTAGTCCCTTAAGAACTTAACTTTCTAAGAATCAATGTGTATCAAAGTTCTGCATGTAGAAAATCCACAATTTCTTATACAAAATCTAGGTGGTAGTAATGGCTTGCTAAAGCTTGCATTAGTTTGAGCATGTGGTTTGTCATGCATGTCCCCAGAACTCTTCAGAAGAGAGTCCAATCACCCCAGTGACTATTTAAGGTGGGGTATATTTGGGCATTAGCACAGTCTACTAAACTGGTAGGATAACAGGTACTAACACTGCACTTCTTAGTACTGGTAGGAGATAAGACATGCTGATTCATGTTTTGTAGCTTATTGAGTAGCTGTAGTGTATGTGACTTGGAGATGACTGTTAAAGAAACAAAAAAATAATCCTTAAACTGTCTGTTGCACAAAATTTCACTTTCCAGAACAATACACAACTCTTTGGTTCAACTAGTGTTTAGAAACTCCACGTAAAATACTTTGGACATGATGACAGACCCATGTTCCTAACAGAGTTTTCCACTATTGTTGTGCAACGCATTGCTTTGTTGCTGAGAGATTTTAAACATGAAGGATTCTTTAAAAACAGTAGTCTACTGTTTATATGCACTATATTTTCAATATAATGGAAACAGACATCTTTTCCCTGTATGAAAATAGGTGTTTAAAGTAGCTTATTACACAAAGAGGTACAAGATACTTGGATTTAAGATACAACGCATAATCTTTTAAAGCAGTAAGAAATATGGAGCACGGAAAATCAAATTCTCTCCAGTAATACATAACTTTTTTCCAAGCCATCTCTATATTTAAGCTAACATAACAGTAGTAAAAAGTTTGAAACAAGGTAAGCAAAAAGATGGAAAAGCATTGATCCTCTTCAATGTATTTGGAATTTCAGCTTAACAATAAACTTTGAATCTTTGAATAAGATCAAAATTACTTTGCTTTCTTGTCATTATATACTTTTCACTCAAAGAGAGATTTTCTTTGCAAGAGTAAAGGGCTAGAAAATGTGAATTTGTTATTTTTCCTGTTTCTGAATTATTCATATCTTGAGAAATATAATGGTTATGGAGTGAAAAGTCACAGTAATTTTTTTAAAAAATGCATCACCATTACAAAAAAATGTAATCCCTTGCATAATGCCAAATTGTGAGACTAAATTAAGAGTGTATATGCCCAAAGAGAAATTTGCACAATGTTTACATTGCACAAACACACAATATTTAATGAGAAAATCCTCTCTTCAGAAAAAAAAAAAAAAAAGACCAAAACGAAACTGAAAATGAGATGTCCAACATCAACGTAGCACATATTTCTGATATTTATCCTGTTACTCAAAGTACATATACTTCTGGAAAATCCTAGAGCTGGTAAAGGGTCAGATGGCTCTTGTGACTGCTCCAACACTTGTGACGGTTGAGAGTGATGTTTTCAGTCAAAGCAGGTCAGGTCTGCATTGACACCTATTCAATCCAGCACAAATCAGAGCTGGTTCTGAACTAGCATTGAAAACTCTGTTATCAAACTGTTACACTCACTCCTCCAAGATCTGCATTATTCCACTCCTGACAAAGTTGAGATTTTCCTAAGGTTTTCTTTCACTTTCCTAGACATTCTTTATCTTTGGCATACAATGAAAACTTCTCTCCTCAAAAGAGCAATTTTGGATTAGTCATCCCATTTCGTGGCAAATCCCTCTCCTGGTGCTTCAACACATTCAAGATACAGCACTAAGGAAGGTCTACACTAAGAAACAGCTATTAGGTGTTTCTCCTCTCCACCAAGGAGAAGGGAGCCTTCAAGAATGGCTCCATGTTTGCCTTGTAGCTGTTTCACAATCAGATCATCACTCTTTTTTATCTTTTAGAATTTGTGAACAGTAGGACTGGTATGTGAGGACAATAGATCTTTAAAATAGGGACACGTTTTTTATACCTGGTAAGAGAGCTATAAGTGGTACAAAGATCAAGTTTAATACCTATTGGAAATATATTTCTGAGGGGAGAAAATGGTGTAACTAATAGGTTTTGCATGGATATCTTTAAGGCATATATTTGTACAAAAGACATCCCTTTAGAGAAAAGACATGACTTATGGAGAGAAAAGTCTCTTTGATGGTCAAAACAGTTCTCTGCAACAGTCATAAATCATTTGTGGTATTGTTAGGTATTTCTCATTGTTAGTTTTAATCTTTTCTGTCTTTATTGATTAATTTTTTTTCTTTTAGGGTTGCTCCCTTTTTTTCATTTCCGTTATTTCAGTTAATTAATCAGTCTACTTCTGATTCTTATGTCTAATAACAAAAAAATAGTTTCTGTTCGATTGGTTTGTTTTGTTCCCTCCAACTTTGAAAAGGACTGATGATGGTTAATTTTCCCTGTGGCCTCGAACTAAAATGAATTAAAAATTTGTAGCTTTTGGTTTTCAATCACTAAAAGACGTATCTAAATTATGACACAAACTTATTGCTTTAAGCATAAAAGCTTTTCCCCAATTGTACCTTTCTTTTTTTCTAGTTAGTTTTCTAGGATGTTGAGTCAGGTTTTCTTACTGAGAAAAATATATAAAAATATCACTAGTTCAGCCTTTCTCCAGTTCCCTATTTCCATTTTCCTAAAGTTGTTTATCAGTTGGTTATTAAAATGGTAATTTAAAACATTGGTTGATCAAAACTCTGTTATTTTTAACAAAACAAGCATTTGAATATCGATGTAAGATTATTTTTAAGCCTTTCTCCTTTTATTTTGACAGAAAGATGTTAATGCATTTCAAATTTCAGACATATGTTAAAGGTAATTCTAAAGGCAAAAGTCAGTTTTAAAGTAACCAGTAAAAATCTTTCCATTTTTTCAAATATCTATTGTTCTTCATCAATTTATGCTGTGGCAGAATCCAAGTGGCCCACTGAGGACATATACTTCTGTGTAGTAGGTGTCACAGAAACTTAGGAAAATATTGTTCTTCTCTTAAAGATACATCTAGTCCTACACTGACAAGTCAAGCCCAGTTAAATCAGATGTTTACAAGCTTACTGTTGTCATGCTCAGGAGCTAATCCGATGCAAGAGAACAAAAAGTACAGCCCTCTTAGCAAAAAGTATGAAATAGGGAAAAAGGATAAGATCACAGTTAAATTCACGGCTTCACAGTAAGGCCACAAAAGAGTGCTGCAGTTGATTAATCTGAATTTCACTGTACTTCAAACTATAAGGCTCTCCATGAAATATTTTGGTTTGAAATAATGTTTATACTCTAAAATCACAGGGCTTCTTTCCCAGGATAAAGGATCCACTATTTTGTTCCAACACTTAACCACATTCATTATTATCTCATTACACCTTATTTTAGCCTGAGCTTGTTTACTGTAGAAATGAAGATATTTAGCTCTCTTTCCTGAGTTCTTTCTACTAAAATGCGTCAAAGCAAAACCTGTTTCATAATTAGTTTCAACTTGTTGGCTTCCATTCACTGGTTTTTGTTGGTTGCTAAACTGAAGAGTCCATTTCAAAAAGTAGTTCTCATCATACCTCCTTAGAGACTGTGATCAAGTTACCCTTTGATGTCCTCTTTCATAAACTAAGTAAATAGACCTTCTGGACTCTTTCATTACAAGATATGTCTTCCAATCCTTTAATCATGGACACAGCTCTTCTCTGAACAGCCTCAAATTTATTAGTATCCTTCCTGATAGCTGATCTTAAAGGGTTTTAGAGCCATCATCATCACTTATTCATCAATTATTCCTTATAGAAATTTTATATATTTTGGCTGTTGACAAAACACCCACCATTCACTTTTGAAGCACAGAATCGCACTGTTGTTTCTAACTAGTAGGAAGAATTAAGGGAAAAAAAAAAAAAAAAGAAGAAAAGAAAAGAGACCTTCATGCCTGTCAGGGAGCATTTTTTTTTTTCTTTTAGCATTCAGGTTGCAAGACAGTGCTACTGCCATAGGAGAGTAGCCCAGAACTGTATTACCTGAAAGGCAGTTGCCTTGAAATTGTAATAGAGAATTAGAAAACATGCTGTTGCTTGAAGCACGTGAATGTTGATTTACTACCCAATAAATACAAAAAACTTCCACTGAGGCTTACAGGCCAATGGAGGGAAACAGCACAAAGATACTTATGTGATTAGGTTTTTGCCTAACTACAAGCTGTGGCTGATTAGAGATGTTTAGCGTGACTTTCATGCAGTGGTTTCATTCCCTGTATCTAAACCTCTACATCCAAAAAGCTGCAATCTAGGCTGCCTGTAGGATTCCACCAGAATTTAAAGCATTTTAGCAAAGTCATCACAGCCAGTTCTTTCTCACTCCAATTTTCTATGTAATGGCCTATAAAAATTCTGTTGCTGCAAAAATATTGATTAAATGGCTGGTAATATGCTGCCTTGCATGACAGGTGCCCCTACTATGGGATATTGCATTAAGCTAATACTTTCCACATGTTTTGATTGTGACTGCCTCATATCATCCACCTAAACAGTAAAGTACAGAGCTTATACCTGCTGCTTTTGTCACATGTTATGGACTCTCCTGCAGCACATGTTCTGAGAGATAATTCAAATGGAAAAAACAACTATAGTTACACTTTGACCAAAATAGGACAAGATTTTCCATGAAAAATGCTTTATCCATCTAAGGTTGGATTCAGCTAACTGCTTCTGATGTCACTTAGAGGAAGAGCTCTTACTTTGTGATTCAGGACTTGTGTATATATGGAAAAGGACTTCATGTAGGAGATAATTTGAAAAAATATAGAAAATGAGATACAAGAGAGCCACAGGGAGGGAAGGACAGCCCTCTTCTCCACTCCCCCCCACAAAAAAAAAAAAAAATCACAAAACTATCAGGGGGGGGAGGGGTTGAATTATTCTGAAAGTATCTTTTTTTTTTCTATC
>VZTI01004714.1:211313-244646 GCA_013397865.1 Struthidea cinerea
AAAAAAAAAAAATCACAAAACTATCAGGGGGGAGAGGGGTTGAATTATTCTGTAAGTATCTTTTGTTTTTCTATCTTTTCCCTCTTTTTTCCTTCTTGAGTTCTTTCATTTTTATCTTTCCTTTTGCTGAACTTTCCCTCTTTTCCCACTTGTCCCTTGCCACTTTCTTCCTCTCTATTCCTCCCTTGTCCTCTTTTCTTTCATGTCTTTCTTCTTTTCTGCCTGCCTGTCTTTCTGTCTTCTCTTCTCTCTCCTGTACTGTAGAACCTCAGTCAGCCCAAGCAACGCTGTTCTCCCTTGCCCAGAATGCAGCTGATCTGTGTGAGGTAATTCTGTTACAGCTGTTAATAACAGTGGGATGACTTGGGCTCTACAAACCTGAGAGAAACAGCCTCTCTCACTTCACAGGTCAGGCTGCTGTTTTAGCTTCTGTCAGAACTGCAGCTGGTAGGAGCACTTTGATCAGATAGCCAAGGGACAGACAGAGAAGGAAAAAAAATAATTGGTGTAACCTGACAAACCTGAAACTCTGACTCCCATTGCCATGAGAAAAAAACACTAAGTGCTGGTGAGAGAGTGAAGATTTTCAGAGCCGAGTGGGCTAGACCTCCTTCCTCCTCACCCAGCTCAGTTCAAAGCAGGGCAAAAACATGTTAGAGCCTTCTTTACAGAAATGGTGATATCCACAACCATGATTACATAAGGATCATGATTGAAATTTATCAGTTTAGAAATAAAATTGTTATTGGCCATGTAGTTTTACTTTTGGCTCTGCACTATTCCGCCTTACCTGTGTGAGTTTTGAAAGTGTCCAAGGTCAAGGACAGCACTTTGGTTCTGCAACTCACTTGCCTTCTTTGAAAATTGTTTAAACTGAATAGTTTTAAAAGGCTTCTGTAAACTCACCATTTGATACTTTCTCCATATTCTTCCCAATATCCAGAAAAAATATAAACAAATTGGAAATATTTCCCTCCTCTTGTGCCCCCCAAAATATTGCTAAGGTTTTGAATGCACCTAGTCTGCTGGCAAATTCCATTACCAGAAGCTGTTTCACATGAAATTACACAGAATTAGTGACCATGTGTAAAACTTCCTCTTCTCTCTTAGGTATCCATAGGTTTTGTTATAATAAGTTCCTTTAAAACTGACGATCTGGTGAATACTTTGTGCAGGTTCAAAAAGTATTCGGGGTAAGACAGTCATGATCTACTCAGGGAATGTTGTTGTTGTTGTTGTGACACTGACTGTACTCTTAGTCTTCCCTCTTTATATGTTTTTGATACCAATCCAAATAATTCCATTACTTTTGCTTATTAGAAATATTTCTATGTATAATAATTGATTTGTATTATCTTGCAAAGCATGTTTTACTTCCATCTGAACAAGTGTAGGAGCCAAAATTGATGTAAGAGATTAGACGATGAAGACACAAATTCCCATTCCTATGGAAATGCAAGTTATTGATAGCATAACTTTAGCTATAATTAGAATGTTTTCCTGGACCTTTTTTTTCTGTTTTGCAGAGTCATTTACGCAGACAACTGTTGGCTCAGTAGCTCATTGTGCAATACCAAAAATGCAGAGAATGTGACTTTTTGGACAGCTCTGGCACAAATGAGTTTGACCCTGGAAGCACATGGTAAGACTAGCGCACATCACTAAACAGGACTTGCTGCGCATCTGCAGGTCAGTCAGGCTGATGCAGTCAATCAAAAATCACAGTGACTGGACAAATCTGCCAATTGCTTGGTAATGTTACTGACTTAAGTGGAATCTGCATTTCAGCCAATTCATTTGGACAGTAAAAATGAGAAAACACAGAATATCTGACAAGGTTTATATCTTACTTGTGCTAGTGATAGCCCTAGGGCCAGCAGCCAATAATCTGAATTGTTTTTGCAGTTTATGGACATCTGGGACCCACACTTCATTCCTTTTGATCTGAGAAAGACTAGCAAGTTAGGCAAGTTTATAGATAAAATAAAGTAATATCCATGCAGGATATTAGGAGGATCTGCAACACAATGTAAAAAGCTTTGAGTCCAGAAATCAAAATAACAGAAAGCGACAGATGCAGGCATACCTTAAATATAGCATTGCTATTTATTGTCACAAAACCCATCTTATCTGAATCCCTTAGTCACTATAACATAAATAAACTAAAACCATGATAATGAGAATAGAAAAACACTCAATATACTTTTTTAGACAGTAAGTCTGATAATTTAATTAAGAAAAATATGTACCTTATAAAGAAATTTCCTGGATCTCTTTGTATTCTTGGAAATCCTTTCTTTCCTTTCTCTTATTTTGCACACATATACTCCCATATACCAAAACAAGTTTCTCTGGGACTGAGACCTCTTCTACTAGTTTAGCCTGGAGCACATGCCTATTACTGAGTTATGAAGCACTGGAAATAGACACTTGTAAAGAAAATGTCAGTGACACTATAATAACTTTCAAATCCCGTTCCTACAAAACATGATCTAGTTTTTGCTGTACTTAGAGCAATTCTGTTCTGCTTCCTTTACTCCTTAGGTTCTCAGCCTGTCTGTTCATTTAGGCTGACAAAATCTGCTGAAGCATCTTAAATCTTTATGTCATGCTGTTCTCAGATCACATTCAGTGTTCTGTGGTAATATGATATGTAAAATGTGAAAAGTATTTTTCATTCTTCTTATTTCTAGAAGAAAAGTGAAGAAATATTGTAGAGAAATTACTGTCAAATAACATGTCAATTCTTTGTGTATCAGTCAATGCATAGCTCTAACCTGCTAAATTAAAATAAAATCACTCTTTTATTAACAGCTAAATTTTTTTTCTCAATGGCAGTAATTTCTCCTACGAAATCTCCCATACAAATGCTCAAAAATACTTCAAAGCAGAGCTTTGAAGTATTGCTGTTCATGATTCATATAGTTGCATGTCTGTCTTTTTCCCTTTGAGTTTACTGTTACTAGCTTATTCTGGCTGTGGGTTCATCATGGCTGTCAGCAGCAAGAGAGTTCGGTGTTACACCCTGCTGCTCAGCTCTTTCAAATGCTGCAGGTACCATGCTGCTCTCTTGCTACTCTTTAGGGAAGTTTACAGCTAGTTAGTTCTGCAAACATTATTCCACTCTCTAGGAGGAGAAACTATTTTCAGTTTTTTTGTTGATGTTTCTGTTGTTGTTACAGTTTGCATACTGCCTCTGATATTATGTCATTGCTGAAGTTACAGTTGCTGGCTTTAAATCCCCATGATATTTCCTCAAGGTTCTAAGGTTTTATGCTGGCTTTCCTGAAGGGCTGATGTATTCTGAGACTGAGAAGTAATTTTCCTTAGCTGGAGATCCATATAGATAAAACCATTCAAAAGCTGGTGATGGAGGTGCATTGATACAGTAACTTGTCACAAGATTCGGGTATTTTTTTTATGCTACGGTCATGTGAAAATCATCATGTCTGCCTTCATATGAGCTAAGTGGATTGGGCATGGTTGTGGCACACAAAGGAGTTTCTAGTAGATTAAAACAATAAAACAGAGTAGAATGAGAGAAGAGTAGTGAGAACCTGACTGCAGATGCGCAGATGCACAGGATAAGCCTCTTGAGGAGACCCCAGGCAATAGGTTTGACTCTACAGACTGGCTAAGAGACCACTGCATTGGTTGTTGATCTGCTATGAAATATCATGGGGATCATATCAGTTAATTGGTACTATTAATACAGTTTTCTTAATTGCTTAGTAAAACTACAGATCACATCTTAACAGGTTTTGTGTCAGACTAGGAAAAGTCTGTTACTCCACTAGAAGCAGCCTGTCTTGAGCTCTTTGACTCAGTTGTCAAACATCCAAAGGTGATTCCACCGCAAATTTACTATTCTTGCAATGAGTATTGGGATTTCCCCAAATGCAGAATCTGTGCCAAATAATTTGTGAGATTTAGGGCTTCTTTCTCAAAAGCAGAGCAAATTTTCTAAGATATTGTCTCTGTATAGGTATTAAAGATCATGGATAACCCATCTTCCACTACTGACAGACAAGGCATTTTCTTGACATTCCAAGGCAGACTGTAATAACACCAATCATAAAAATTTTGTCATAGATTTTTTTCTTCTTATCAAATAAACTTATCTTCATAAAGAAAAATATATGTGGAAAAGAAAAAGGAGTAATTTTTCAGATGATTGATTCCAAACAAACATAAAGTAACATCTTCATAAGTATATAAATCGGCAACTCTCATACCCCTCTGATTAGTTTTCAGCCTTCAATCATAAACTAGCTTCTGAATGTTTTCTAGGTTTAAGCAATACATTTGGCATAGTTTTAGTCCTTATTGGTAGGATTGGGATTTTAAAACTTGCTTCTGGCATGAAATGCCAGCAAATCAGTAAATTTTGTTTGCTGTGAAATAAAACCATACTTCCAACTATGCTACATTAAAAAAAAAAAAAAACAAACAAAAAAACCAAAACAAAAAAAAAACAAAAAACAACAACAAAAAAACACAAACAAAAACAAAAAAACAACAACAACAACAACAAAACCCAACCAAACAAAAACAACAACAAAGGAAAACAAGACCAAAAACCTGCGCCATAGATCCTATTATCCAGCATTTAATTCTGAATGAAAGTATGCGCAGGTTTTTAGTAACTGATCAATATCTGAGAGCAACATACGTACCCAGATCTGACAATTCTGTTGGGGAGATAAAATGAAAATTGCCCATTGCTGTTATCAAGTTCAGTACAAATTTTCAAAGAATGGAATCTCCATTTTAATATTTCAACTTCTGTTGTCAGCTTATAAGTATGAAAATGTATAATACTGAAAATATGCACAAAACAATACTGAAAATATCCATCCGAAAAATGGTCAGAAAAAACTTATTTTGTAAGATGTAAAGATGAGTTTTTTGACATTTTCAACTGATATTAAAAGTTTGCCTTTTAAAATATTTTGCTTTTACTTATTAATAACTAGAAAAACTTTTGTGTATTAATGAGGTATGAAATCCATTTATGGTCCACTGAACAGATACTAGGTTTGTGATGCTGTGTTGTAAACTATGTCTCAATTTCTTTATATCCACAGGGAGAGAAAAGAAAGCAAACAAATGTAATATTATTAAAATAGCTCTTATTTGAAAAACCAACCAATCAAAAGCCCCAAGGAAACAAACAAACAAAGAGAAGCCCACATTTTCTTTTGTTTGCATTTTTCTTCCATTCAGTAAAAATTCCCAATTAGTGACAGGAAGGGAATAAATATTCTTACTGTACTCAATGCCCTCCCTTCCCTTTTTCCTTTCTCTTCCCTTGTTTTTTTTCAAGTATCATTCACTGCCACAGAATAGCAGAAGATTTTATCTAAACAACAGCCTGTAATTGTGTAGATACTAAACACTTACTCCAATTCATATAAAATATAAGTATGAGATGTTTGCATTTCTATAGTTTATTCAGCAAATAGGAAAAACATGAGAGACCTAAGCTTGGAGTTCAAAAAAAATTGTTTTGATTCACTTGATGCCTTTTATTTTAAAATTATGATAGAGCCACACCTAGCAGAGCCATTGTAATCAGACAAGGCTACCCCATACTATTCTTCTGTCCGGCTGATTAGGTGTAAAAACTACCATGAAACTGAGCACTTTAGAGGTGAAGACTCAGTGATTTAACCACTTGAAGAGCACTGCTCCTTTCTAGACAATAGTAATTATATCTCTTCTGCTGCGCTCAATAGGGTGAGAGATGTAAATCTCAGTCTGTTCCTACTGGTCAAGTAACATGTACTCCATTGTGCAACTTCAGAGCTTCACAGCTCAAGCCTAACTTGGTATGAAAATTAGCTGGCATTTTCACTACGGTCTTTTCACCACCTACACTGTCACACAGAGTTAGTTACAGGGGAGTCTGTAAGGCTTGTAAGGCACCTGCCAGGACTGTGAAACCTCTTTTTGCTCCTTTGGTATGACAGATCTTCTTCCCTCTTCCAGACACAGTTTGTCCCTTTGCCTTGCTGTGAATACATTCAGTTTGAGAGTATCTAGATTGGCGTTAATCTTCTGCCAGTGCAGCCTGTTTTTTGGGTTGTATAGACAAGGTGAGGCAGCATGTTACCAGTTTTAAGAACAAAAATTTTGAAACTGACTGATGAAACTTAAATGGGATTTTGTTTTAAATCCTCTCTAAAGCCCTGATGGTATGTCTGGAAAATGGTATGATATAATCTGAATACCTAAAAGGCCTACACCATTTGTGTTAGAAAGTATGGGCAAAGACTCATTGGTCCCTCACAACTCAGGTGAAGGACACACAGTTGAGTTTGCCTGTTTTCCTTCTGTGCTAATCAGTTCCTTTCCCTTAAAAGGTACTATTTTTTTCCCCATTGGGAAAGAAGAAGGTAGGAAAAAGGAGAAGTAAATAAAGTTGTCTTAGACATAAGATACTGGTACATGCTAATGGAAATGCTGCAAATGGTAGTAAATGAAAATATTAATTCATAATTTTTTTTTAAGAAGTATGCATTTAAGTGTGGATGCTAAAAAGTTAGAAGCATAGAAATTCTTCAGCTTTTTCTCAATATTCTGCGAGAGCATTGCTTTCACACATAGACTAGATGAAAACAGCAAAGACAGTTTTGTAAACTAATTCTTTATCTGTGCACCTGGACTTTGTTGTGTAGCGTTGTTACAGTACACTGACGAAAATATTTTCAAATGGGTGTTGCATAGCCTCTACAAATCATTCTAGGAGGTGGTTCATCAAGGGACCAATAGTACCATGCTACTCTAGTGAACCAAGTTATATAAACCGATTTATAATTAATTAAATAGCCATTTTTTTTCCTGAACTTGGATCGTGTAATTTCTCGCCATTCTCGGTACAACAGAACATTTAACAGGCAGAAATGTTCCTAATTTTCAGTTATGTTGTGAAGACTCTGCTGTCTTCAAAAGCAGAATTTCATCCAAGATGTTTCAGTTTTATCAAACACATGTTTCCTGGGAGGGGGAGAAGAGAGGGCAGTGAGGGGGGAATGACTACTTCATAGGCCTCTACAGCCATTATTCTGTTACTATGGCAAGGAGTCTTCTCTCACCTGGTCTGCTATACGGGACCAAAAGATGACTCCTCTCATCTCTACAGGCAAAAACTTGTGTTCCTTAGTTGGTACATAAAATTGAGAGTTCTGTATTCAGGGAACGTTGTTAGTCTCTGCAATCTAAAAACCCGCCGCTACCTTGCACGAATTAAAATCCAGTCAATTTCTGCTGTCATGAAAATCATACTGTAATAACTGAAATACTTAAATACAAATCACTTGTTTTAGCTAGATATGTTTAATAAAGACCAGGTTGGGTCATTATACTGGGGCAATAATTATAAACTTCTTGGATCACCCTCAGTATCCAAAGATTCCAACATGAAATTGGTAGAATAATGGCATATAACTAAGAAAGACATTTACTCATTATTTAAGCCTCTGTCAAAGAATTAATCTGGAGTCTAACAGATCAGTTGCTCTTTTGATTTCCTTAATTTCAATTTCTGATCATAGATGCTTATTACATACCTTTGCATACTAAGCTAGAGCTCACATAACACACAACATCACTTCGAGTATTAAGATAACGGCAAGTAAAATTCAAGGGCAGAACTTCCCTTTTTTCTTTTCTTTTTTTTTTTTCTCTTTTTTCCCATAGAGAGTCAAATTTAAAAAGTATGTTATTTTATCAGCTAGAAGTGAGTGCCTAATACAATAAAGATGTATTCTGAAGTAAGTGTTTGGATTTTAATGTTAAAAACAGTCATATAAAGAATAATGAATCTGTTTGGTTACTTCTATTTCTGCCCAACTCTAATGTGAGATGATCATGGAAAAAAAGTAACTACATTGGTTGTATTTACAGGCATTTTCAAATTTAAAAATCCAAATTTCAAAATCATTGAAAAATAACCTGACCTTGCCACCAATTTTAGAATGCTAAAATTGTGTGATTTATATTAACCTGAGAAGGCAATGTTGTCTGCCTTTGAAAACATGTCCAAATGCACAGGTCACCTCCAGTTTGCTCTCCATGTCAAATATGAAAGATGACCATTTCACAGGAAGGTCTGAAGATTTATAATGAATCAAAAATACCACTGCTGTATCTGAAGAAAAATCTGATTGATCACTGATGTTTATCAGTTTACCACAGTTCTTTAAGAATGAGACAGTTAGCTGGGTACAGTTATTTTAGTCTCTTTTTGTTTATAAATAATCTTACTCTTTCCCCTTAACTCATATAACCGCTGAATGCACTTACAGTCTTTTCATATTTAGGAGAGGAAGCAATGTTATTTAATTTTCCTTCCAGGCCTTAGGAAGAGATACATTCTACTGCTAAAACCAAATATTTAAAATTATTCTATATTTTTGTTGCATCGCATTTTACAGAGCTGGCTTTGCTCCAGCAAAGGAAATTGCATCAGACCTAGAAGTTTCTATTCTGTTATTAATGTCATATCAAGTTCTTCAAAACTAAAGATGGCATTGATAGATAATGGATTTTTGGTGGTAATATTAAAAAGCATGAAATTGCACAGACTGGAAAAACATGTGCAAAGCTTGAAAATAAATATTCTCATGCAACAATTTTTAAATAAATTCCATCACTTTTTGACTTTGAAATACTTTTTCCTATTCTTCAAAATTTTTTATGGATAATGAGATTAACGTTAAACCCTGTCATTTATTTGAAAGAGCTTGCATTTTAAGCAATGCAGAGTAGTTTAGTCTTTTTTTTTCTTTTTTTTCCTTTTCCAAGTCATGTGCAAGTTCCATAAGTCTTTACTTCTGCAAAGTCATTTTCCCTAATAAACATTTTTGTACTAGTGTTATGCCCCGTATGGCTTTGAACAGACCAATAGTAAGCCATGATTAATAGCAATAACTCTAGTAAGCCATTGATCTAGATGACATCATCACACTAAACCTTCAGCTTCTTGCATGGATTTAAGAAGTGAAGCCTGGTTCATAGCGGATAGAAAAAACATATGGTGAATTTTATTAGCCTTCTGAGGCAACTTGAAAATCCCAGGGCCTTCTGTGATTGCTTTTTTCCTAATATATTCACAATATTATAGAAATCATGCCTAGTGCAGTAGAGTGATGAGGAGGATGTGGATTATCCTTGCATGAAGAAGGAATATTATGCAGTTAGACTGTGGTGCCACACTGAGAGGAAAACTCAGACAATAAATGCCACAAAGCATCAGGGAGCAGCAGGGAGGCATGAGAGCAGTACTGGTAAAGTGCTCCAAAGTGAAAATCAAAGTAAGCATATAAAAGCAGACATTGGTCTGGGCTTTTTAATCAGGTGCCTGGAGCAAAGCAGAGCAGGAAAGATAAATCTGTGGCTATGTTATGGCACAGAGGGAGCACTGCAGTTGGTCAGGTCAATGTTTATGTTAACTGTGGTGGAAGTAATTGAACATTCACCTTTCACCCTTGAAAATGAATCAGCAGGTTAGAAACTGTTGTTATTTTATGAAATAGCATGCAAACCCACTATGTAGATGGAAACTGAAAGGCAGGCAATTTGAAACAATCCCTGGTTTAGATGGGGTGTTGATATAGTGAAATGTGTAATGTGAATGCAAGTTGGTATTTTGAAACATCCACTAGTGACAAAGTGACAAGCAATTAGAAGAAACATGCACAAATTTGGGTTGATGTAAATTACTTTGGACTTAGATAAACAGCTGCATTTTGAGAAGCTGAGCTCCTGGTTCTGGTTATTGACCTTCAGATAGTCATACCTGCAGTTTTTAAGAGGAAATAATACAAAAAAAACCTGAACAAACAATCAACCCCCTCATACTTATCTATTTTCAAACTGTCTTCAGAACACCAGAGCAATTACTTTCCCAAGAGTCCCACAAAGTTCTTAGGGAGTGGCCTAAAAGATGGAGGCACACAAATGACACTAAGCGGAGGAGTCTTCAAACATCTCCTCAATATGAGTTTGAACCTTTCTCAGATGCCCAAATTTGTAGATCATGCACTGCCAGAGGCCATCCTACAGAAGCTTCTATTCACCCCAGTGATGAATTGTGAAGAGCCTAAGAGAGCAACTCAGACAATCCCCTTCAGCCACACTCACTAGCACTCTGGGAGTGCTCTCTCCTCCGTCCTTCCAGAAGACTCTTGGAGACATAGCTACAATGAGTCACTCAGCTACCTCAAGTACTTTCACATTTCCACAAGACAGACAAGCTTCCTCAAGGATGGAGACAAGCAGTTTCAAATTATGTCAGACCTCTTTGGGAATAACTTACTTCCCTGCAGAGCTGGTGAACAGCACACTGTTCAAAGCACTCTGTACTGAAGATAAGAAACATCACCTTTAGGCAGAGGGAAATGCAATTATTCTGTAAACATTTGTGGGTGACATTGCATTATGCTTTGAGTTGTTTTGAATTGTTTTGCTGTCTTTCCTCAGATTTTGTCTATTTCCTACATTTAAAGCCAGTCAGCTCTTGACAGTCTCCAAATCGGAAATGTTGATATTCACAACTGCTGCATTGTTTGCTCTCAACTGTGAAGATTTCCAGATTTCCTCAGAAAGAGCTCTTAAATTCCCTGCTGCATGCTATTTTAAAGGCCACCTGTCCACAGTGTTTAGATGAGAGTCACCCTGCCTGTAACTAACATAAATGGCACTGATGCCAAGTAGGAGGCAAAGAATAGAGGTCCTATTATGTTAATACTGAGGGAACTTCCTAAACCGAAAACCAGAGTCTATACAATTTTTTTATTCGTTATCTTTTCTGCATCATCCTCTCCTGAATGTTACAAACACAACATAGCATAAAAGCTAAAATGAGGAACACAACCAATAATGCCCACAGAAGGATCTGAGCGTGCTTGAAGCTGATACAGATTGCTTTGACTCGTTTGGATACTTGCTGGTTTTTTCTCTCTAACTTGAATGAGGGTTACACTCATTAGTCACCAGCTGATTATGTTGGAAAATGTAGAAATTAATGAAGGGAAGAATCACCTGAACGCAACCACTGTGGCTACATATAGGAACCCTGCTCCAAGTTAATAGGGAGTTAGTACTTTTTAAATAGTTTTATTGCTAAATTTAAGCTTTCAAGGAAAAAAAAACCAACCAAACAAACACAACAACAACAACAACAACAACAACAACAACAAATCCAGAGATGACAAAATGTCTCCATCATCTTCAGGGATAAGTATAATGCAATGTAGAGGAAAACATTGAGAGTAATTTGGGGGTTTGGGGGGGGAAGCTTTGAGTACATAGAAAGAGGTTTTGATTCAATTAAGAGGTCATTGTGTAAATTACAAATAGCATGATCCTGCCAGTTGCAACATAACAATCCAGAAACTATTAAAGAAAAGAAATGCCGCGTCCTCACTTTACAGATACAATCTGATGTGCTGCAATGATTTATATATCTTAAGACCACGAATATGATAGGTGAAACCATCTCTGTACAAGTTTCCATCACCATGACTGGACAAACATTATGAGAGTTTATGGTATTCGCTTTTCTAAGTCCTGAACTTACTAAGTGGCTAAATGCAGAAAAAAGACTTAGAGGGCAGGAAGTCCTCAAACAAGAAAACACATTCTGACTAACACCTTCAGTGTTTGTGTTCTTTTTGATAATCATCTGAAAATTATTGGACAAAAGATGGACCAGAGTACTAATTTACAATGATTTCTGTAGGAAAACCAAACCAAACCAAAGCTCTCTCCTTCCCTGCCCCAGTTTTTTTTTTTTTTTTTTTTTTTTTAAGCATGACTGCAGACTTCACATTTACCTTCCTTTTGCATTCTTTGCAATGATTAGGAGGCCCACAAAGCAGAAGACCTGATAAGTGAGGAAGCCCTTTGTGCTTTAGCTGGTGCCAACAAAGCAGATGCTGACAGTCAGGAGAACCAGCTCCTTCTGCTCTGCAAGGGCATCCTGTCAGGTGTTAGCCTCTGACAATTACAGGATGAGTTACATGGGTTTGTTAGCAATATTACAGTAGTGTTCCTTACAATGTCAGTGCAGAAACAATGCTAGGATTACAAATGGAATTTACTGCTTAAGTCTTGAACAGAAAAGGGTTAGAGAAGACACTGAATAGGTCACCTAGCATGATACTGGCATCTGTATATTTGTTGTAGTCTCAGGGAACTTTATTTGCCCATGGTTTTTCAATTAACCACATATCCAATTCTTTCTATTTTGCTCTTTTTGATAATTGTCTTCTTTTCCATCTCCTTTTCTTCTTACAATTTTTGTTAAAATAAGCACCTAATATTAATACAGAAGGTGTCATGAACTTAAAATTACAGCAGCCAGGAAATTGAAAGGCTAATATTTCCATGCAAAGACTAATTCTGATGTAATACATATACTGTACCCTCTGTATGACAACATCTCTCAGTACGGTAAGTAATCCAGAATGCCACATACTATAAGCATACAGTGATCATTTTAGTGCTTCCATGGGAATTTTAACACTGTAATCCATCGGCCCATATGCATTTGATTTCCCATATAAAAAACACAAGTAGATGGGATTTCTAACTGCTATAAAATGTTACAGTTGGACTGAAATCCTTGGGCCTATATTGATCCACAAGAACTGAAGTTCTACTTTTATGAAACTGGTAACTACTTATGCACCAAAGCACCTCTGGACCATAGTTACGCCTTTTACATTGTTGGATCATACACACACAGAAACTGACCCTGCTATTCTGTTAATAAATGAAAAACCTAATAGCCTATGGTCCAAGATAGGACAATCTTAATAGTGTTCATGTCACTCGATTTCACTCCATAATGAAATTATAAAACACGGATTCTGAGCCTAAACCTGTGTGGAAGACCTAATGTTTGTCTTTGCCATAAAGAAGATTAAAAAGTTTTTTAAACGTCACCATTTATTATGGGTATTGGGAACAGGAATGCCTTTCCAGGATATAAGCAGAGAAAATGAGATTCCTGTGGTGAACCAATCTCAGGATAATAAAATGTTTGGCTGAATCTGGAGATCTGAGATAATCCATGCTGAATTAAGAATTTAACCTCCAATTCTGCATATTCAAATTTTCCAGCTGATGTGGCTCAATCTTTGACACTAAGTAAACACAGTTTTCTCCACTAAAGTGTTTTTGGTTGTTGGGGGGGTTTTTGGATCAAAAAATAATTTATACCATATAATATAGAAATTGGAAAGGGATTTTTGTAAAGGAATTTATATTATATGGCAAAGCAGTCCACCTTTACTCATTAGATATAGAAGAATGAAATTTTGTTCAGAACTGGTTGAGTGGTAATCAGCTAAAACATTCATTTATTTTATACATGGTGAGCTGAAAAATTTTTCATCTCTTACAGTGTTTTAGCAAAAAGTTCCTTCTTGGATCTGTTTTACTTCTAACAGATTCATGCTTTGAACCTGTTCAAGAAATAATGCAACTACTACTACAATATAAGAAGGACATCACACTAAAAGTGTGTCCAGAGAAGATATACTGTGATTCTATGATTCTGTGAAATACTGTAACTAAAGTAAAGCTGACTCGTGATCTTATTAACTACCTATAAGCAAGTTACAAGTTCAACACCAGATTTTTTTCTTTTGCTTAAAAAAAGAACAATGAATTTTAAATCCACACTCGAAAAGATTTAAAGAGGAATAAAGAAAAAAGGGCACTCAGGCACCATAAGTGTAAAAATCATACCGTCTGAACTGTAATAGACATTTAAAAACCACTCAGAAAACCTATTTAAATTTTGGTCTTTGTTGGAGAATCAGTCCTTTGCTCAAAAAAAAAAATAACCAAAACAAACCAACAAACCAAAACCAACAGTCTTTTAACACCTCAGGTCTAAAGGTGCTTATTCATAATTAGAATAGATTATGAATATCAGAATAGAGAATCAGAAAGGGAAGGAAACATATCCTCTCTTTTTCAGAGGAAAGGGGATGCTAAATGAATTAATGAAATCCAGATTGAAAATCAAGTGGAACATCTAAACACCAGCTATGGGCTGAATTATTTGGTATTTATTAGCACATGTACTAATAGCTACACGATGACTTCTTCAAAAATTATTCATTAATGAAAGTAAAAGGGGAGGAAGCATTCTCTTTGGAAGATACTTGTGCACAGCTGCACACATGTAGCCACAGATCATATAATAAATTTTATTTGCTCTTTCCTTTCTTGGCTGCCAAGATTCATATGAAAGCATCTTGCTTGCATGTGCTAGGAAAGCTTTTATTCTATCTATTTAACTCTAGATTTATTGCTCCATGGCTAAATAGACTAATTACATTTTTCTGCCATAGAGCAAATTCACCATTCTTGTTTTCCATATGCAATACACCAAGCAAACAAACCAACAAAAAGTAACTACTTTTTTGGGAGTGAAGAAGGGGCAAATTGGAAGAATTTCCAATCATTATTTAGAAGAACAAAACATTAATAGTGATTCTTTATTAGTAATTTTTGTTTTCATTTATTGTACAGGAGATCTAGCTTGTAGTATTAAACTATTGCATTCCATTTCAATCCTCAGCATCTTCAGTTAATGAAACCAGTCTCAATAACTCATGCAAGATAGCAATTTATAGAATTAAAAGGTATTTCAGGGATAATATTCTACTAGTAAGGGTAAATAGGCCTGCATTTTTTATCCCTTTAAAAATAATGGCAAATTTAATAACTGTTTGCAGAAAGTTCAATAATTTTATCCATAAATGAGGTTGGAAATAACACTAGCTCAACACACACTTGCATCCACACATACACATATCCTATACTAGAAGACACCATGTCCTCTTTGTTTCACTGAGTGTTCACAGCTCCTCTCCCCAGGACAGGATTTATTTTTAATGGTCTGAGTGTTCAAAGACAACCTTCAGTTAAAAAAAGAGCAATGTGCTGGGATTTTTTCTTATTTCCTGCCTGAAAATGTTGCTTGATTTTATTTCAGTATATATTGTCACATAGGCATCAGTCATATGTTTTTTCCCTGTTCCATGCATTTTGAGGTCAGAAAGAACCACTACAGTTGGATGTTTTGTCTCCAGTGTATCAGTCTCATCTAGTAGTCTCTGTTAGACCCAGCCTGAGCTAGAGCACAATGACTTTTGATTTAAGACTACCCATAAGTCTTCCCATAAGAGATCTACCAGTTAATAGCCAGGGCTGTTTATTATCTGCACATTATTTCTGCTCCCTATCTGCCCCAGTGCTTTGTGGCAATATTTCTACTGCTTGTATCATGATTACTTGCAATAATAAAATAGAAACTCATAAAGTGAGTTTTCATCAATACCTTAAATGTTTCTAAAATACAGAGGATCTGACCACAGACTTGTAATGAGTTTTTTTTCATCCTAACACAGATTCAATAGTTTTTGACATATATATGGTATGATTTACTCCAAAGATATGTACTGTGGAGTTTCCTTTGCATACAGGATGAATTTTCTAAGAATTTACTAATAAATCTAACAGTTTCTGGATGGCTAAGAAATAAATTACTTTCTTGTCTTCCTCCTGGGTGTTACAAGCAAAGAAATAACACGGCCAACATAATTTGCATAAAGTTAAAACTAACTTATATTGCTTCTCTTTTTTTTTTTTTAAGAAATCAGTTTGTAATGAGGGAATGATTATGTTTATTTGCTTTCACTGTTCAATCTCCTTTAATTAACTTATGATGTTTATCAAAGTTCTTTCTGTAACCTGGCACTGTAGTAGCACTGAAAAAGACCACATACTCCTCTGCAGTATATATTGACATTGAATCTGAAATCCCAGCCTCTGGTGATGTTTATCTTCTAAAAAACTGGTAACTCAAAAAGATGCATTCAAATTAAGTTCAGAATCAGACTATTTTTAACAACAAACAGTCTGAAAACTTCATGGTTATTTTAATTATCCCACAGAAACGCTTTATTGTTAATAGGCAATATCTCAACTATCTTTTCCTCCCACCTCCAGCTTGGGCAGAAATATTATACCATCCATACAACCTTCTATAAAATAGAGCTGAAAGTGAAATATAAACAAATATGACATTTTGAAGTAATTTTAACTTTATCTGAAATTATAAATTATGACTGCATATGGATTGCAAAGCATCACCACAAGTCTGAGTAGTAGTTTTCCACGAATCCTAAATGTGTAAGCTCCTCTGTAAGATGGCTATATTTGTAGAAAAGATTTTTACATTTTTGTTTAATTAAATGTTACTCACCAGTTCAATACTATTATTATTATTATTATTATTATTATTATTATTACTCTTATATTTCTGATACACATACTGCACTTTAATTCAAATCTCTGATATTTCGTGCTAAGAAATTCTACATCTACAATTACAATTATTTATGGTATGACAAATGAGTCATGTCATGTAATTTATATGCCACAAGATCAGAGTGTTTTATTCTAGTTGTATCAGTAGGTAGCAGCTAAGTGTATACAGAGGCATTTTGTTCTGCAGGCTGGATATCCTCCTGGTCAGTGTGCTGGTTCCAGAGATAGTCTTGTTATGCATCCCCAACCACTATTGGAGTTAACATTCAAGGCCCTTAGTTTCCAGGCTGCCAGAGGCTGAACTCATTGGTGAGATAAATTATCCCACCCCTCAGGGACAGAAACAAGCCACCTGTCACTTGTCAAAGAACCAGCACTAGTGCAATGGTACCTAATGTCCCACCATCCCACCTGCAGGCAAAGTGGCTGTTATGAAAGTGTAGTCATGGATAAATGTGATGGAAAATATGCTAGGACGAGAAGGTTTTAGATAAATGAGACCAGGTACAATTAGTAGCAATATGTGCTTGCAATGGCTTTATAAAGAAAGCTTTTAAAGCAACAGCTACCTTTTTTTCTTATGGAATTACACTCAGAGAGACTTCTGTGTTCCATATTTCTATGAAAACCATATCTTACCTTTTCCGAATCAACTCTCTGTTGTTTCTGTCAAGGCTGACACTCATTTAGTTTGTGTTTTTCTCAGGTTTCGGGAATGTGCTTTTCAGTCAACTGCAAGCAGTGAAGCAGGGTCACACTACCCTAAAAATAGACACTCATCAGGTTTTTCAATTAATCAGATCCAGAAGATTAGCAGCCACAGGAGTTACAACGATTGAACTATGTTCTATTGGCATTATGAGAAGACAGTTTCAGTGAGCGCCTCTTGAAATTCAGCTCCATTTGTGCTCCACACTAATAATGTTTTCAATTGACTGAAACCAGCAAAAAATATCCCATTAAGTGTCATTACATGAATTCAGTTAAATGCTCTCTTTGGAAATCTCTCAGAAGATATTAAGTTTCAGCGAGTTTACTGCAACATGCTGTGACTGAATGTTTAATTCTAAAAGATGCGCTGTCATTTTAAAGCAGTAGCCTGTGCAGTTACAGATTAATTACAAATTTTAGATTCTATTCTTTCTGTTTCCCTGAAAAATAAGAAACTTAGCGTGACAAAAATTGCCAGAGCACAAAAGAAAAAAAAAATATTTAAAACAGGTTAATTACAGTGCAGTCTGTCTGTATCACAGCTTCGGGGACATGATGTGTGAAACAAAGCATAAGCTCTACACATTAACTTAGACATAAGTCATGCATCTTTTGTCTTCACATTGTGCAAACACAGACCCATAATGTAAACCAAGATGAGATAGCACATTCCAATATAACATAGTTTTGCCTGAACAATAGTTAAACATTTCCTTGATCCTATATTCTACCACAGAAAAATGTAAACTTGATTTTACAAAGGTGATAATGTCTTTAAGTTGGTTAGTGGCAGGGCATTTAAAACAAAATAAAGAAAGGAAAATAGCAATATAGAATAAAGATGGAAGGTGGTGGTCTAAAAAAAATTTGAGAAGGTCTTACATCATAAAGCAAGTCAATTTTCAGTGTCTTTATGATTGTACATGCTCAGCTACCCTCCTAAAACCTTAAGAATTCTTATGTTACTTATGTAGTGACTAATCCACTTTACATCACAAATCTGTATTGAAATGTTTACAGAGCTTTAATTGGTTTAATTGATTTAATTGCTTTATTTGGTTTAACAGGGTTTATAAAGTAAATCTCACTTGAACATGTTATCTGTCTCAATTTATAAGCCTCCATGACAGCCACTTCATCCACCAGCTCCCTCAGGATGCGTAGGTGCATCTTACCAGGTTCTGTGGCCATGTGCATCTTCGGTTTCCTTTGATGCTCTCGACCCTGATCTTCTCCTACGGCGGCTCTTCATTCTACCTGTCCCTTCCTTTTCCCTTTGTGACGCAGGCAGGGAGGCTGAAGCATTTGCTGGTAAAGACTCAGGAAAAAAAGTAATTGTGCATCTCAGCCTTCTCCATATGCTTGGTAACAACGTCTTCCATTACTTTCAGGACTGGAATCACATTTTCCCTACCCTTTCTTTTAGCACCAATGTACTTCTAGAAGCATTTCTTGTTCCCCTTGACATTCCTGGCCAAATTTAATTCTATCAGGATTTAAGCTTTCATAACCTGATCTCTGTCTGCTCTGATAATCTCTCTATATTCCTCTCGGGGAATACATCCTGTTCTTGCTTCTATGCTCTGCAGGCTTCCATTTTTCACTTGAATTTGTTCACACAGGCGTACTGGTGTTTCTGTCTGACTTCTTTGTTGGGATGCTATCATCCCAACACCATGAGCTTGGAGGAGCTAACTAGCTTTCTTGGGCCTATCTTACCTCCAGAACTTTATCCAATAGTTCTCTATGAAACAGATCCCTGAAGAGGGCAAGTCTGCTCTCATAAAACCCAGGATAGTGAGCTTTCTGAGGGCCCTTCTTTCTGCTTTAAGCATTTCAAACTCCACTGATTCATGGTCACTGCAGCCCAGGCTGCCCTTGAGCTTCACTTTCCCACCAAGTCCATCCTTCTTGGTGAGAACAAGGACCAGCAAAGCACCTGTCTTGTTAGATCCTCTATCACTTGGAGAAGGAAGTTATCATCAATGTTTTGCAGGACCTTTCTGAATTGCCTGAGCCCTGCTGTACTGTCCCGTGAACAGATATTGGGGTGGTTAAAGACCACTAGGGTTTGTGAATGTAAGGTTTGTCCTCTCTGGCTGTGGAAGGACTGATCTGCTTGGTCTTCCTGGTCAGAGAGTCTGTAGTAGATCCCCACCGTAATGTCATCTGTCCCTGTCCTCCCTTTAATCCTGATCACAAGCTCTTAGTCAGCTTCTCATCCATCCCCACACAGAGCTCATGCACTCCAGCTGGCCACTGACATAAAGAACACCTCTGACTCCTCATCTCCCTGTCTGTCCTTCCAAAGAGCCTGTATCTTTCCATTCTAACTCTCTACTACAGGAGTGGAGAAGTGTAGGAGCTCTCACACCATTTCACTAAGATGCTGGTAGATCACAGTCTGCAGGTGTGCCCACATCTCTGACCCATTCTGTTTATATCCCCATGCTACCTGTGTTTGCATGGAGGCAGCTAAATTGGCCTCCCCATGAAGACAACTTACTGTCCAGAGTGGCTGAAATTCCTTTGCACTGCACTTAAAGTGCTCTCCCGTGGACCTGCAATCCCTCTCCAGACTCTGGGCATCTCCCTCTGGCCCTGGCATTAAACTGGTAGGGATGGGATGGACATGGACTTCCCTGTCATTTGCAACTCTTCCTTCTGTATTTCTTTTCTATTTCTTTTGTACAAGAACACAGCTAAGCTTCAAGGAGCATTAAATCAAAGAAAAAAAAGCAAAGGAAAACAGAGGAGTTTATATGTTTTTATATTTAACATCAGGACCAACAGTCCTCATCTATTCCTCAGCATATCCTTTGAATTAACTGAAAAGTTGCAATTGTGAAATTGAAGCTTAGTCTTTGCAACTGAGTTTAATGGAAAACAACGAAAGCACCTTATTCTTTTGGGGGAAGAAAATAAATAATAAAATTTTAAAAGCAAGAAATGTTCATGAGAAGCTGACAAACAGACAAGAAGGAATTGACCATCAGACAAAAGAAAGGGTCTGTTTTGAAAGACCTTAAAAGAGAAGGCCAAATGAGCTTTGCAGTTTGTTAAGTTCCTGACAAAGCACAATGAACCATAGAATTTTCCCTTAAAAATGAAATGTGTTGTGTCATAATTTGCTAAAATACACAATTAAACTGGATGTGTTTAGAGGAGCAGATGGCTGTGCCTCCAAGTGCTCTCCCCTTGGGTTTTCAAACAGCAGAGCAAGCAGGAGGGAGAAATAAAAAAGACTATCAATATGCACTCATACAGCTTAAATCTAAGCTCCACAATCAAGAATATTTTGCACTGAGTAGAAATTTTCAGAGTTTCTTCTATTTGTAAACAAAATGTCTAAAATATTTTCTTTAGCTACTTATTATTTATGGGGGTCAAATCTGGTCCCTCTCATCTTGACTGTATCAAGACTCTGGAAGTGATCTTGGGATTTATAAAAAGAAGACACACCTACAAAGGGAAGTAACAAGCATTTTCCTTTCTGTTTTTTATTTCTCCATCATTTTCAGTCCATTTGAGGAAGATTTACACATTTTCCAAGGAGCTGCATTACTGAAAAAACCCGTTTGTCTACTTACTTTGAAGTGCTTTTGTCAGGAGATATAACACCAGTCCTTCATGGCTATCCTGGTGTCCAACTGATTTCTTACTGACATTAGAAGTGACCTTTAAAAGGTCAAATGGTTTGGTTCCTTGTTTCCCTAGAAAATGCCACTTTCCCAGCATGATACCTCAGCAATTGCAATCAGATTTCCATTCTGTTTCACAGAAAGACAGACTCTTTAACTTCAGAGCTCATCCTGTTTTGCCTAGAAGAAGGTAGTCTTGCAGACCACCTGGCCTGCTCTTTTCCTGTAGTAAATATGGGCAACTGAGTAAGAATGGATTGGGCTGTCAGTCTCAGGCAGCAGAAAGGGTTCATTCACTGACAATGAGGCTACTGCATCGTCAGATTTTTCTTCAGCAGCATATCATTTAGCTCCAGAGGTGCTGTCCAACTCATATTACTCAACAATCCTGTGATGTTACTTTCTCTGAGAACCCCAGATGGGTGCTTTTATTTACAGTGGAATAAATACACAAATTGCCTATATTTTGGTATCCTGGGTTTTGGAAAGTGTGAAATGCTACACTTTCATCAATCCAGGAAGGAAGTGCTTTTAGCTTGTGATATTTTTGTCTCTGCAGTTACATGTAAATGCATGATAAACTCCAGAGGAACAGTCCTGAATAGTCATTATGTGGCTCTCACTGGGTCACCTGGTCTCTCTCATCTTCACTGCACCATGACTTCAGAAGAGACCTGTAAAAGAGATCTGTAAAAAGAAAAGACATCTACAAAGGAAAATAGCAAGGTGACCAGTTTGGGATAATGGAGCTCTGTGCATGTTGGTTTGGCTTGGTTTATTATCGCCTGCAAATATCAACCCAGTTTTGCAAAGGCAGACACACTTCCAAAAGAGGTTTTTACTCACTGCAGTCTGGGTGGATCTACCCACAAAAGGAAAATAGATTTTGGGTGCATTAGACCATCTGTACAGACAGAAGTAAAACACTAATAAGGCTGTGCTCAGTCTGGCTGTTAAACTTCTTATGGGATTTAGGTTTTATTTTCTTGTTCCATTCACATGGAAGTTCACATGTCCTGAAATTCACTGAGAGTGTCTGATTCTTGCTTCAAACACATCTACTGCAAAAAGACGTAAGTCTCACAGAACAGCATGGCCTACTGACTCTCAACTCATTTCTGGGAAAGCTTTAACATTAGAACCTCCCTCCTATAAAGAATTTAACAAAGCCAAACAAGAAAAATATGTCACTGCCATCCTAGACTGTGTCCCCTGCATTAAGTCAAGCTTGCATGCCTTGGATGTCATGATGGTTTGTCTCTACCAACACTTTGATAACTCCTTGACCAGCAGCTAAATACAGACTCCCAGTCCTGCTTGTTAAAAGTGGACCTTGCACTGATAAGCTATGGTGCAAACAAGTAGAGCCAACCAAGCCATTGTTAATTATTTCATGAGGGTATATGAGTGTTTCAAGGATGCTACAGAAAGCTATCAATGTGAAATCAGATTTGAGGAAGTGGAGGACAAACAATGTGTCTCTTGGAATAATTTCAGCTAGAATAATCAATCCCAAGGTTTACAGGATTTAATAAGGATTTAATGGGGCTTCTCTACTGCTGCACCTCTGAAAGGTTAGCAAACCATTTAAAGAAGTTAAGCTGGATAAATCTTTCAGAGCTCTGAGTTTGCAGTGCATTAACCCTGGCATATTCCACCTGCTTTCAGTGAGTATTATAGCATCCTCATACAATTCTTCGTTTCTCCTACTAATGAAAATACTTCTGAAAACTATATTAACACACTGTATATCAGTTTATCCTAGCACAGTATACATCTAAATGGTATTATAGGAAATAGTAAAAACAACTGGAAAATAACATTGAAAAACAGATCACCAAATCTACCTTTATTTTCTCTCCTGACTCAAAGATATCTGGCCTTACTGACTGACTCAGAGACAATCATGGAAGTCTTTCTCCTGTCAAACAAATAAACAAAGAAAGCAAAATAACGAATGCATCTATCTTCTTATCGATTCGAGTAGAGAAAGTACCTCTATTCTGTAAAATACAGAATCACACCAAACATCTCTAGATCCAAGACTTTGCGTCATTCTACTGAAGATTTTGCCTTCAATAAATTACCAAAGTTCTGTGTTGCAGCTGTATTTCCTCTGAGTCCCTCCAGTAGGAAAAACACTTTGGATATTAAAGCCAAAATTTCAGTTGTGTGTTGAGGTTCTTTGTGGTTTTGGATTATTTGTTCTGGTTTTTTTCCTTGTCAGTAATTGCCTTTTAATTCAGAGAAACATTAGTGTTTTTATTTTCCCTTTTTAAATTAAGAAATGCTATGCAATTATATTTTATGTTACATCTTTTCTCTAATGAACAGTTGCTTTTTCTTGAAAAAATGGTTGCCTGTATGTTTTCTTCTGCTCTCTTTTTTTCTGAACTGACTCTTCTGAAGAAAATATTTACCTTAGACAATGTAATTATAAGCTATCACATTTATTTTGTTTCCTCCTGTAGCTGTTAATACAAAATTCAAGTAGTCTTCCAGGCCTGTCAAAAACACACACACTAAAAAAGCACCCCTGCAACCAACTCAAAACAAAGAAAGAAAAAAAAAGAGTGTGTACTATCGAAAAATTCAAAAGGTCAACTTGGTCACTGCAAGCCTGTCTTACTGAATAATCCCCCTGAAGAATAAAGATAATCTAAAATTACATTTTACACTGGGAACCAATAAAACAAAGTACACAGGTGTATTCAACATGAGATTAAGATATCAACAATGGAATAGAGGAATAAGTATAGTCTTACATCCCAGATGGAACTGTTCACGTGAGAATTTTAAATTTTTTCTTTCAAAGAAAATATTTTGGTCTGCAATGGCAATACAAGAGTGATGAATTAGGGGGTGCTGATAATGTCAACATGGAATAAGTATGCTTCATTTGCCAAAAGAAGCAATTGAAAAAATTAACTAAATATGTTTGTATCAATGTTGCTTTCAAAGGCTTAGACCATCTGTATTTTTTTCACTTGGCTCATTTGTGACCACAAAAATACAGAAAGAAACAGAATTATACTAATCATATAAAGCACATACACATAGGCAAAACTCTGTGTAAGACATTTGACTCTTTAACATTGATTTCTACTTTCCTTGATTATTTTCTATATGCACTCCTAATTCAACTCGTCCTGATATGGCAGTGAACATATTCATACCCAATTAAAGAAGAAATGAGTTTTGAAAAACTTGCCCTTAAGTGAACCTGAACAAGAAACTGATTTATATTTTTCAGCAAATGTGTTGGAATACTGAGTCCTTGCAGAAAATTCCTTGCTTTTCATTAAGACATTCTCAAAGGATAAGATAAAATAACTTCCTTAGGACTCTGACCTACATCCAGCCCAGCTGGATGATCAAGAGAAAGTTCTGCATGCACTGAACTCAACAGCATGTCAGCCTACCTTTATACAAGTAACTCGGTCATAGCAAATCATTGATTCATTACAATTGAGCAAAATAGAACTTTTATGTCAGACATCAAATTTAGTTTCTAGTTGTGTGTGGTAAAAAAGCCCTTGGTAAGAGGAAAAATGAGAAAGAACATGGGTTGTAAAGGGGCTCATAAAATGCAGAATCAGAATTTGGATTCAAACTTTCAAAGACTTACGAGTGCACACAAAAGAGAGATGAAAATCTAGCAGTTCTTTTCATTAAAAAAACTCCAAACCTCTCTGAATGAATTATATGTTGCATAAATGGCCAAAGTATAAAACATGTTACCTATGAAAGCCAGTCCACTCCGTGATTTATTATACTTTTTTTCCTGCAAAGTAATACTTTGCTATTATAGCTGAATGGTGCACAAATCCAAGGAAGGATAAAGTCAACGGGGGAAAAAGGTGGAAAAGAGCACTCTTTCTTCACTTTATAACACACAGTATGTCTATTTTGCAAAGCAGAATTTCCAGAGAAGCAGCACATGTAATTAATATATTGTGTCCCTATGGGAAACAACTACAAATAGGTGTCCCAAAAAGTAACAAGGCAGTTATACAACTTTTTTCAGCATTTCAACAAAAAGCTCAAGCTCTTTTCAGGAGATCCCTAACATCTCATGTCCCATATGCCAGTTCTAAGACCACAGATAATCTTTTTTACATGATCATATTCTCACACCTGCATGGAAAAACCTTTTGAAAATTTTAATAGTGTTTCAAGGGGAAAATACACATTCTGTCAAATCGACATCTTTCCTCCAGGTGTTTTTTAATTTTTTGGGTTAAGACCAATTTTTTCTACTTACAGGAAATCTCTTTTCAGGAATAAGACACATACAAGAAAGCTTTAGATTCAAAAGTCTTTCTTTTCAAACCAGGTAACTGTTTTAAACCTGGTGAAATACATCACTAATGAGCAACGACATAAAATGTGAGCCTTGACATTTATTTTGAAATTAGACTCACATGGGCTGACCTTTGGGCAATACAGATACCAAAGCCAAAAATAGCCCCCAGACAGTCACATAGGAGCTTTAATTCCAATAGATGCAAATAAAGCCAAGACTTCCCTGAATACTCTTGTAAGTCCCAGTGTTCCCAAAAGATGCAATGGAGAGGCCAGAAAATTTAGGCTATATGGAACACGTTTTTCATAAATTCCTGGATATTGTTGATTATGAAAAATATGTTTACCTCATCACATATCAAAAAGTTTTAGGCTATTGCTGTTCTCCCCGACAAAAATAAAAGTCTCATGCTGTTATCCCTACATGTTAGACAAGAGTCTGTAAAACGCACCTTGGAGAAGAGACAGAGGAGAGAGACAGAAGAAAGTTAATTTCTTAAAAGAAACTGTAAAGATCAGACGACTGAAAAAAGAGCTATCTTTAAGGATGAAAAAGAAATTTCCAAATAAAATCTGAAATCTATTAAAAATATTTTTATTTTTTTATCTCTATTACACTGAAAAGACATACAATTTACCAGAATTTGCTTAATTTTCTCCATAACAGTGCATCCAATGTGAAAAACATATTCAAATATGTTTTTCAAACATCTTTTAATGAATAAGAAAAAACAAAGATAATGTGTCTGTCAAATATAAATTGCCCATTAAAAAGTTTCAAGCTTTAACCTGGCACAGCTGGTTCAACAATCATTTCTACACTCCTGTTTATTTAACCAGTCAAAATATGTGAGATTTTATCCTTCTCAACTGATGAACTTATTATTTAGTTGTCAGTAAACATAAACCCTGGGCAGCATCTTCTTCCACAACTGTTGGCATTGCACTTCCTGGTACAGACAATTCACTCTAATAGAGAAGGCAGCTGAGGGACAGCTTGTTGGAGCTAGCAGGGATCCATATTCCCACAGAGATATTAAAAAAACCCAACAACTCAGATACTAGAGCAATCCCTAGTCTTTAGTCTGTATTCCCATGCTGAAAAGATAACAAAAAAATCACATCACCAGACTCAGGAGTGTTGTATGAGCCTGTTTTATCTCCACCCAAGACGTGACCCTGACTGCTAGCCAGTTCCAGAACAGAGCTCACTATCCTACTGCAGTCCCCTGAGCCAGGCAGCTCTAAAAATATTTTCTGCAGTCTAAAAGCTTCTGTTTTTTTCTCTCTTCTTTTAGAATTATAGAGCTCTTGCTAGCCCTTGCACATAACATTCCTTCTTCCCTTGCAATGAGAGTTTTACAAGAGCGTTTAAGGTGTAGAGTGAGTGAATATGCAGAGCAGACAAATGGCCTCTGGATTTAAGAGTCTCCAAGTACTCTCAAACATGAATGGCTGAAACATCTCCAAAGAAATCATTGCAAACTGTTGGATTACAAACCTCCCTTGAATATGGATAAAATTAGGAAATTTGAGTGTGCTGAAATATAAAATAATGTCTCATTTAAAGCACCCTGGAATAAGACATCCACATCTGATATGGAAAACACATAGACATTTTCAAGTAAAAAGAGTGAAATTAAGTGGGAAAACAATTTGTTATTCTTGCTTCCTACAAAAGCTATATTTTTTGTAGTAAAAAATATTATTTCTTATCAGTTGTACAAAACTCCTAGAGAAAATTGATTAATATTTGTATTAATTCATGAGCATACCTAAAAAAAATAGAGGAAACTTGAAACAGACTTTTAAAATCAAGCCAATCAAAATAAACCAGGCAGAAAATATTTTTCTATTTTCATTCACTTTACATTTAAACTGAGCTTTGCCTTTTTCATCCATCTCCATTCTGAAAATCAGAATTAAAAATGTTTTTGCCTCAGCTCCTGAACATCAACATGCGGTATATTCTCTGTGTTACTAGCATGAGGAAGTATCAGAGACACAGCATCAGCCTAGAGCAGAAAATCTTCTGGTTCACATGATCTTCTGTATAGAGAGATGAAGGAATGAGTTACATGCAGATTTCCAAGATTAACTCAGAACATCTTGGCCTTTTAGCATTTAACCTAGACCATTACCATTATTTTTAACAGAGTTCTCATATGTGAATAATCTATACCATCTGTTGAGGGTAAAAACATAGTAGAAAAAATATAATCTGGACACAGAAGTATTACTTTTACTGGTGTATTTTATGAACAGATGCTCAGCATAAAATTCAATTCCTGGAATAAAACCTTTATTCAGACAGAGTCTGAAGATCAATGAACTTTGACTGTTCTCCCACATCCTAACCGTTCAAAAGGCTGAATAGGAGAAAAATACTTATCAATTATGCTCTTTGAACAGCTAAATTACATAGGAAATAATGACTTTTTTTTTTTTGCTGTGGTGCTTTTAAGAACTAGATATGAATATTTGAAATGCTAGAATGACAATGGCTAAAAAACCCTGTTCGACATGGTGCAAATGCAAGTGCAGCAGGTATACACACAATGGAATAAGGCCGAAGAGTAAATATAAAAAGAATGCAAACTAAGTGGCTAAACTCTGTATGTGGATGTTTAGTGTCATTTGCACCATGGCTGACCAGCCTATTATTCATCTTACACAGGCGTGAAGGTGCAGCGATTTTCCTACAACAGTCAGATGCTTCTGTTTGAAAAGCTTTGGTATTCAGTCACATGTGAGACTACACACTGCAATACAAATTAAAACGTGGCAGGCAGCCTTTTGTGCATGCTGGTTACACCCTTTCAGAATTTCATTATTCTTTCATTGTCTACTCTTTCTTCTGCGCTTAATCTATAAAAACCTTTGCATTACATATGGAATTTGACAGAGACACAAGAGGCTAAAACTAACTTCTGTCTTCAGTTTGTGACTGCAAATTTTAGCTATAATTTGTCATTAATGTTGTGGGCTGACCTTGGCTGGATGCCAGGTATCCACCAAAGCTGTTCTATCACTCCCCTCTGCAAGACAGAGAAGAGAAAATATAGTGGAAAGTTCATGAGATAAGGACAGGGAGAAATCCCTCACTGATTACCATCACGGGCAAAACAGACTTGACATGGGGAAATTAATTTAATTTATTACCAATCAGAATCAGAGCAGTATAACAAGAAGTAAAACAAACCTTAAAAAAGCCTTCCCCCCTGCCCCATTTCTCCTCCCCAGTTCTACCTGCCCCCAGAGGCACAGGGAGATGGAAATGGTGGTTATGATCAGCTCATCACACATTGTTTCTGCTGCTGCTCAGGGAAAGGAGTCCTTCCCCTCTCCCTCCCATAGGAGACAGCTCTCCTGAACTTCTCCAGCAGGAGTCCTTCCCACAGGGTACAGTTCACAAACTGGTCCAGTGTGGGTCCCTTTCCACAGGTTGCAGTACTTCCAGCAAACCTGCTCCAGCATAGGCTCCTCTCTCCATCAGTCCGCAGGTCTCTGCCAGACCTTCCAGCATAGGATTCCCACAGGGTCACAGCCTTCTTTTGACCCTGCTCTAGAATGGTTCTCCTCCACAGGCTGCAGGTGGATCTCTGCATTCCCCATTGACCTCCACGGGCTGCAGGGGCACAGCTGCCTCACCATGGCCTGCACCCCAGGCTGCAGAAGAATCTCAGCTCCAGCACCTGTAGTACCCTTGCCCCTCCTCCTCCACCGACCTTGGTGTCTGCAGAGTTGTTCCTTTCATATAGTCTTAATCTTCTCTGAATGCAATTATATATGCACATTACTATTTTTTTTTCCTTTATAAATGCGTTATCACAGGTCTATTTCCTTCACGGTCTGTGTTCACAAGGCTGTCCCAGCCTCAGCAAGTGGTGGGTCTGGAGCCTGGAGCGGGGGAAATCTTCCTGCAGCTTCTCACAGAAAACACCACCGTAGCTCCCCATACTGCTACCAAAAAACTGGCCATGCAAATCCAATACAGCAGCTACGTAGGTAATCTGAGTTTCTTTGAAAGATATCCTGTTTGACTACATTTGACACGCGTGATCCAGGGTGTCTTTGCTCTTAGCAAGTTCAAAATGATAGTGAAAATGAAAATGGATTTGCTGTTATCACCTGTTTTCCTATAAAGTCACCTGTCCTGGTTTCTTACTGTAACCAGACTTTCATCCTTCTCCAATGACAGAATGTCGCACCTTGCAGCAGCCAGTGGTCATGGACTCCACATTCCAGACTGAGCTATGACGGATCGTCACAGGAAGATGTGTGGTGGATTTCAACCCCATGATAAAGCAGATGGGGGCTTTATAACCAATGGTGTAGGCAACAAAGTACTTAGGGACTTACGAAGTAACAAATATAGACAAGCTGATCATCTATTGTAGAACATTTTGCAGGGATGTTGTGGTAAAAATAAAATTACTTCAACCATGGTCATATCATTTTTGTGCTGTTAGCATTTGAATTAGTGAATCATAAAAAAGAGAGAAAAAGTTAAAGTTCTCACCCCTATAAGTTTATGCTATTGGTCTCAAAAGTTTCAGAAATTAGACAAAATTAACTTCTTAATGGTGAACCAAATATAACAATAAAACAAAAGAAGGAGTTCTGGCTATTTCCCGTCTAGATAAACTTTCCCAGAAACCACTTCAGATCACAGGACTCTAGAAAAACGAATATGCTGTTTATGGGATAACACACTATCTCAAAGCAGGATAAGTTTTTCTCAAGGTCTCTAGACACTACCATGACAGTCAGTCATGGATTTAACAGGTGAGTCTTGACTATATCCTTAAGAGTAGGCTTTTAAAACACTGGTTGTGGGGCATGTATGATAAGACAGTTTATATACTTTGTGCATTGAGTGTCTTTGATATACCTTTATGATAACCTAATTTCTGTTCATCTCATTGAGATACCTAAATCTTTTATCTAGAAACATGACGTTTCATCTCTCAGTAGTGTCACAGAAGCCATTTTTCTTGTTACTTTTCTTGCCCCAAGACATTCCTGTTACTCACCTTTCCTCTCCCCAGACAAAATTAGTTTTAGAAGTTCTTTTGACTACTTTTATTACATTCATATTTTATTCACATAGTTATAGACACAACGGGAGAACAAAACATTTATATGTGTAATCACTAATTTAAAAGAAAATAAAAGGTTGACAAGGTTGACTTGCAGAGGTGTTAAATACATATTTTTGTGCAACCAGAAAAAAGCTTTGCTGGATTATTCTGGAGAAAATTATTTTATAAAAATTATTGTTCTTCCATTAATCCTACTATTGTTAAGACTTTCAACTAATTTATTTGCTAAAAAACATATTCACCTAGGGAGAAATTAAACTCGAAACTCTACAGGTCATTATATCATGACTATGGATTCTTCCGAGAATTTTAGAAATACTGAAATACTTCTATGATACTGTTTGGTCTGGTAATTTTCTACAGATTATTAGGACCAAAATGTATATGTCATACTAATGCACAGTCTTTGAAGCTGTCTTTCTGAGGAGGTCAATTTTTGGAGAAAATTTAGTAAAGTTACGCAATTTGATCAAAAATTTTATTTGTATAGTGTTTGCTACATAGATTCCAAGCTAAAGTATTATTTTTAAATAATGAAAGCTAGTTGAAAAACTCTGATATTTTTATGTGCATGCATTCCAAAATGGAGTTCCTAGAGAGATTTATATCATTGCAGAATATTTTCCTTTTGTATTCTGTGTTGCACTTTTCTCATTAAAGCACCATAAGTACTAAATAACAAAAAAAGGATTAACAGGATAGAAACTGAGAAAGTCTTCACTTTAGAAACCACTCCTGGAGATAAAATGCACTAAAACCTAAATAAATTGTGCAATACAAATATAACTTTTTTTCTTGGTGTGTTACAAAAAATGTGCCAAGAATCTTATGGACCTTCCAGAGACCATATGGGCCAAAACCCACCTGAGCATGAGTACAACTGCACAGAAATGAGCAAAAAATGATCTTTTAATTAATAAAAGCTGTTTTTACAAATGATAAACCTGTGAAAGTATACAGCTTAGAAAATGCTGGCAGACAGCTATTTCAACATGGTTCTTTTTAAATAGCCTCATCTAAATGGGTTGGTGTCAAAGAAACCAAAGTGTTTATATGGACTTTTAAAGTGTTTTAGTCATCCAAATAGCTTCCCAAAGACAGTGGGATTTCCAAATAATGAAGCTAGTTTTACTCGAAAACATTTCTGGCCTAGTACTGACATAGTACTGATGGAAAAATATTTTTAAACTAGGAAGTGAAGAGTTCTAGGAAGTAAATCTCACATGTTTTATTTATGCATTTTTATTTCCCAGAAGATAAACAATCACAAGCTTTATGTGGAACCTACAGTTTCTAAGTAACAATACTACTGCCAGAGTAAAATTAACTTCTCCAGATAGGAGTAAAATGATGAAAATGAAGTGAATTTTCAGTAAGTGAGCTTATTGGTAGCAAGGCAGACCAGAGACAATCTTAACTATATCTAGTTTGGGGTTGTTTCTACTTATAGCTTTGTACATAAATAGTTTTTGGACACCTGACAAGTTGTCATGACGTATTATCATTATTTCGTGAGGAGGTGACCAGTGGGCATTTAAGTGCTTAACATCTTCCAAACAACACAACAGTAATCCTCAGGAATGGAGCTTCAAGTGAGGAAGTGAGGAGAAGATTGAGAATGTTTGATTCCAGAAACAGGCAAACAAACAGGCAAACAAACAAACAAAACCATCCCAGACTCCTATCAAGCAGAAAGTTTTTATATTCAAAGTTTTAGGATCTACTAATGTATTCTTTAATAAATTATCATCTGCAAAACACACAACGAGTACACCAATAGCTCCCAAAGAGCAAAGCAAAGCAGTGAATGAAACAGAGAATATCACATCTGTTTAAGCACCAGAATTATTGGATTGTTAAAACGCTTTCTATCCTAATCTTTACAGCATTTAGAGCTCTCTGGACTGTCCCAGATAGGATAGTATGAGGAGTTTGACATGCATGAATTATATTATGCCATATTCTTACTTAAAATTACCTATTGCCTACTACAAGTCAGTAGCAGGGTGCCTCTATCTCTACATTTTACAGATATAAGAAATGTAGCTATGACAAAACACTTTGAAGTGCAAATTTATGTGCAAAGTTTACATAAGCTTGACATCACATGGCCTACCTGCCATATTCTTTAAACATTTCCAGGAGAAAAAAACTAATCAGAGAAAAGGGCAATATATGATATTTTCTACCCACTTGCATCAATTTAAATACATCCTCCAGCCTTTAATTTTTTACAAACAGTATTTATTAATTTATTTCTTTTTATAAAAATAAAGTCTTCGATTAATAGCTGGTCAGTGTCTAGCATTCTAGTACACAGTAGCCTAACAGATCACCCAGGGACACATAGCAAGACTATCAGAAGTTAAACATAATAGGAGATTTGCAAAACAAAAGACAGAAAGCCTCAAAACCCACAAAAAGTAAAGGACATATAGATTATACTGGTTGAGATGGAGTGCATGGAGAAAGCCAAGAAAATTTAACACATCAGTAAACTTTTTGTCAAATATTTTCTTTGGCCTATGAAATACAGCAATCACTGAAATTGCTGAGCACCTCTAATTCCCTTGGGCTCCACTTCCTCCAGGTATCGCTCAATATCTTGCATGATTACTTCCTGACTAATTCTGTCTCATATTTGCTTTTGTTACAACAAATGCTTGCTGATCCTAGCTTGCCAAGCCAAATGCAATGACAATTAATCCTACAGCTTGTAAACTTGAAAAATATCTTGTCATACAGTGAACAACATGAGAAAGTTGAAGTTTTAGTTTTCTAAGCAGTTAAGATTTTCACAAGGATGTAAGAAATCCAAGAGGAGAAGAAGAGGATTGTGGCTGCTTTTTAAATGAAGCATTCTTACAAATAGAGCTAAAAAGCTGTTTCCCATATCTGTACATTATTTTTAAATACTTGGTATGTTACATGGAAAAATACTAAAATTATGTATCATATCAATCATGCACTTTGCAACCACGGCTGTCTGTAAGAGTTGTGTCCACTCCAAAGAAAATATCAGACGCAGTTCAGGCATATGTTTTAAATAATCTAGGGATAGTGTGCAGTCAGGAATAATTTATTATGCACATCTGTAAGAGTGCTACATTTTAAAAGACACAGTTTTTATTAGAGCTTAACATTATTTTCTTAGGGGGAGGGCAGAATCCTGACAGTTTTAAGGAATCAGTTTTCTTCTTTAATAAAAAAAAAAA
>VZTI01004714.1:244680-314578 GCA_013397865.1 Struthidea cinerea
AAAAGGAAATAAATCCTGCACACTCAATTCAGTCCAGATTTTATTTGATCATTCTGCATGGTTTTGTGACTTTTTTACTTTTCAACATGATGAAACAAAGGATTAAAGCTCAAAATCTGCCTCTTTAAATAGAAACAGCTTTTACCAGGAGCAGACAGAAATCTTTGTTCCAAGCTGACAGCAAAGGGCTGCATTCTGCGCTTGACACAGCCAGCCACTGCCAGTTGGGGTGGGAGAGCAGTGTGCATGGGCTGAGAGGCTTGCTACTCATTAGGGTTTGCTCTGGTTTCTTTTAATTCTCTTTTGAGGTGTGAAGAGATGGATCCTGTTTTAAAAAAAGAAAGACTCTAACTTGCTGCATGGAAATATCACTGGTCAAGGCTAATATTGACCTACATCACTTCAGTGAAGCACCTTGGCTTACTCCTGCTAGTACCCCATGTTCTTGGCACAGTGTTGACTCACTCTGTCTTTCCCTTTCTAGTGCTCCAACAATTCCTGGCCAGGCAAGGGCAGGGGCACCTCAAATACGAGACCTCCTCCTGAAAGCAAAAATAAATCTAAGCAGTTGGAACCCTTCAGAAGGTGGGAACTGTGGATTTTTCCACATGGGGGTTAAGTTTTTCCAAGGGATGACAGAATGGACAAGAGCTGCATTTTGTAGCCTACAGAACAAAGGAAGAATGCTCAGCTGAAGCTTTCAAGTGATCTTCTGCAGTTATACATAATCACAGCCTTTGAGTCCTTGGTTCCCACAACACTCAGCTTGCTGTGGGCAAGAGAAAACTGCAGTTTCAGCCTTGCTTATTTACTCTTACCCGCAGATCCAGGACGCTCATGCATCTCTGAACGCAAGATTCCTAAAGCAGTGGTGTTTCTCTAGTTTGGGTAATACTTCCATCTTCCTGCATTTGTTTGCATCTCACATGTATGTGCAGAGCATATGTTGAATAAATATTTTGAAGCCAGGACATATTTTCTAAATATACTACCAGCGGGACAACCTTCTCTTGAAGAAGTTACCCTTTTTTTTTTTAAATTACAAGTCTTATTCTTCCCGATTGGTTGTGAAGACTAATAGCTTTGCCTTGATTGGAGTAGCCACTATAGATGGGTGGCAAAGCCTGGAATAATCATAGGGACAAAAATCTAATCCTATCTTGATGTTAAGTTTTGCTAATAATAATATAATTCTCTATTAAGCATAATATCCCTTCCGGCATAGCATTCAGGGTGAGATTTGGAACTTTTATTTGATTGTGTTTTATCACTTTCTACCAGTTTCAATGGATGTCCTAGAAAATACATCAAAGAGTATCTCTCCTATCTTTTCTCCTGGTTTCAAAATAAAAGAGCAGCTTTTCTGTGTTTTTGGTGTCCATATTTTTTTAAGCAAATATAAAGAAAATTGTTTCTTTTATTAATGAAAGGATTTCTAATCCCTTTATCCAAGTAGAATATAGCAGATATTCAAAGTTTAATATTATTAAGTATTGTTATTAAGTAAATCCATGAGAATGGATCGACAACCTCAAGTTCCTTCCTGTATTTTACAGGCAAATAAACTTCTCAAACAGCTTATTGGAAGGATGATTTGACAAATGTGCAAAATTTACAAATATTAGCAAATTTAATTTGAACATCTCCATATTTTATAGGAACTGCATTACAGAAAACATGAAATTTTATGTGACTATGAGTTTCATATCGCATGGGCAGAGCTTCAGAAGGGAATTATGTTGCTGAGCTTAATAAGCACACGTGTAATTTATGGCCTTATCAAAACTACAAAGTTATTGAAATTTGACAGAGTGCATTTGTTCACAGCATAAACTCATAAAAATAGAAAATTTCATTTTCAAATCAATTATTTGGACAAATAACTGTATAGTGCCAGATGATATACTATTCAAGCATATTAATATACAGAAAATCTGGAAGACAATTGAAAAGATGTTAAAATACAACTAAAAGACAATAGCAAGAGATGCTGAACAATGACCAGTTGTGGCAGCAGGGACAAAATTATTTGTCCTACTGTAATATTTAATCTTCTGTATTAAGGAGATATCTCAAGAGAAGCGCTGTTCTTTGAAAGTAAAAGACTGCAAGAATTTGACTACAAATATTTCAGAAAACAAAGTCCTGCTGGAGAAGCCTATAGCCAGTGGATTCACGCTGTGTAAACATACTTGATACAGCCTTTGTTCAGCATAACAATTTTTGACAGGGCATATAGTACTAATAAAAGGCAAATTAACTGCTTTATGGACTCCTTACTGACTTCAGCATTTTCACACTATGCAAACTCCATTAATCACAGTTTCTGGACTGAAAAATTAAAGCTACAGAAGCTAGATTGTAATCACATTAATTATAGTTTCCATATTTAGCATCTGTATTTATAATCACCACTTAGTTAAATTAACTAATTTTTATAACAAAAATAATTGATGTAAAAGACACTATACACTCTAATAGCTGAATAATAAAAGCCTTACAATGTATCTCCCTGCTGTGATCCATCGTGATGAAGATCTCAGGATTGGGCCCAAATGCAATTTTAGTACAATTTCAAGTTGATTAAAACAACAAATACTTATCAATCATAATTTGAAGGTAATAGCTCTACAGCCTTCATTGGTATGAAAGTCCCATAGAACCATAATCACGCTGAGCCTGTAGACACCAGTAAGAGGTGATTTTTTGCGACATTTGTTACCCCTGGTATTAAGAGTAACACATCTCAGGTTTCAGCAGAGTCACGTGGCTCCAGTAATCTGAGTCTCAAAATTTCAGTTTGTGTGTGTGTGCATGCATGTTTGTGCGAAAAAGCTGTGTATTACAACCTGCCATGTTGTTTAATTTGTGTCATGTGTGTTCTTTAGTACGGCACGTTGCAGGTAAGTGCCCATAACCATCAATCTGAGAAAACTTTTCTACAAACTGGAAAGTGTTTTATACTTATGTCATATTCCAGGAAAATAAATGCAGAAAAAAATAACTGTTTTGCAAAAAATACTACAAAAAAATTTAGAGCAAAGAAAGAAAGGTAGGATAATATTGCTATCCAAAATATTGGACCACTTTCTCCAAGATCTTTCAATAATCCATTATTGTACCTCAAGTAGGGGGAAAGGAGACAACTATAATTCCACTTAAAAAATAAAATAAGTCGTAGCTCTAATTTTACATGCAATTTTTTAAAAAAAGGAAAAATAAAATAGCAATCAAAAAGCAATTACCTTGGGCATGTGCACATATATTTTATATTTATTTTTATTGTTAGAGTTTTGGTATATTCAAATGTCACGCCTTTTGTTCCTCCCTACATATTATTTGTTCTCTCTCCAGCATTTTGGGTAGTTGTTGATAGAGTGGGCATTTTTTGCTTTAGTTGAATGATCTTTCTGATAGCAGATTATTCAGTTATAAAAAGAAATTCCCTAAGCAGAAGTCAAAATTTTCTCCCAAATGGAATTGTGTCTGCCAAAGTGATGCTATTAAGATCACAGAGATATTAATATTACCCTTTAATGAAATTCATATAAGTCATCCTGATATCTGCCTTTTAAGCTTGGTTTATGAAAACCAACACTCTTTCTCTCAAAAATATTTTTGTAGTGAATGATAAAAATATTCCATTTAGAAAATAAGATTGGTATATTTTGGTAGTGTTGAGATTTTTATTATTGTAGACAAAATTTCTTTCAAGACCAAAATGTTTCTTAAAATATTTACATTTCAGAAAATTTTCAACTATTTTCTTTTAAATATATCAAAAAACCCCAAATAAATACAATAAAATATTTCCTATTGGTGTTGTTTGTTATTCCTTCTCCAGGTCAAATAAACACACTTTGGATGTACTTCCACTTTGCATCTGTATTCTCAACAATTTTGAAGGCATATGATGAGCTTCTTATGCAGTCATATGTGAAGTCAAAAATCTAATCTGAGGGATCAGATTAGATTTTACTAATAACAATTTTTCATTAATAACTAATACATGTGTTACTAATTATTATTGATCACATTTCAATTATAATTATATTATTAATTATTAATCTTATTAATAATTTCAGGGATCTAAGCTGCAAAAATGAAAATGAGTCATACTAGTGTGACATATTGCATGCTTACAGCTTTCAAATTGTTAGTTTTTGGATTTAGTGATCGTCACTACACCAATCACCAGCTGTTTCAAAAGTATCTTGCATCTGGTATCTTGCATGAGCTCCTCTGCATCCCTGAGGAGATTATGATTACTCTTTTTACCAAGGACAGTCAAATATGTGAAATTAATTAAAGGCAGCAACTTACTTTAATGGAAAATATTCAATGATTATAAGACAGTAATAGATAACAAACAACATTCGTTTGGAGCACCACTTGCAAGTGTTTGAAATGTGTAGTCAATTCCTGTTGCCATTACATACATTCAAGACATCAAACTATGGTCAGGAATAACAGAAACCAACATAATGGAAGATACCACAGACAGGTTTTTGATACAGGTACAATTTAATTCCTTCTTTTGAGCAAGTGTATAATAATTAGCTGGAATTTTTGTTCCTCCAAAATAGGTTTAACTCACTAGTTAACGGTATTTGTAGCTGCAGAGGTTTCATTCAGGGTCTTACTGCTCTTATTCTACTGCTGTTTAGCAGGAAGGTTAAGATTAAGGAGGGATAGAAATCTTACAAATATTGCAGACCAAGAAAAGGTAAAATACTTAAATTTTTTAGAATAATCAGCTTTTGGACTAAGATATGAATAAAGAAAAATTTGCTGAAGGAAGAAGGCATGAAGTTGTAACTATATAAATTAGGCATTTTAACTAGTAAACAACCACACTGAAATTGCAACTTTTCAAAGCAGAACTGCTTTTCAGATGACTTTATTGCAAACATGCCCTCCATTTTTGGTGTGGCTTATATATCACTTAATGCCAGTTGTGAGGAATGATGTTTTAGAATTATTTCATTTTATCAACTGGTCTTCACTGCAACAGAGAATCCCTTCTACATCACAGACTGATGTTCATATAATTAACTTCTCTCCGCTTGTGACATGAAACTGCTATCAGTATCAAGATGAGCAATTTTGCCTGCAGTTTCCCTCAGAGTGCTGCAATCAAACTGTGCGCAGCTGCAGTGGCCTATGCACCCACGGATCACATCAAGGCCTTCAGATGCTTATGTATTTTCTGCCTCGTCCTTTAAACAATCCCGTCCATTGCTGCTGCATTGTTGTGCAATTTATTCGAGTAGAGAACATCTGATTCTTTTTTAGATTCATCCTATTCCTATGAGTCACAGAACCTCAGTTATTTTTCTGTCTTAAGTCTCTTTCCAAAGACACAGTTGCGAAAACCCTACATGTTTTTAGGACTAAAGCTATCTACTGAAACTTCCATGAGATTTGACAGTCAAGCATACGTGTGTGTACAATTTGTATGTGTACAAATTATGGTCACCTTCAATGACACCTTTTTCAGATCAGTTTTAAGCTGCTGTGACTTTCACAGGGGATGCTGCTATCCTATTTAAAATTAATTCTGTGGAATTTTATAGATCTTTTTCCATCTTAGACATGATGGAAAACTTTTTTTTAATGTGTCCACTTGCTCACTAGATACAAGCTATTCTTGAAGTAAAGTCATTTAAACCCAGTTCAAGTGCAGTACATCAGTACTGAGGTGCAATTTATCTTTACTCTCCCTTCATTCGCAAACTTGTCCTCTAGTGATGGGGTTTTAATTCTTTCTCCCTCCATTTCTCCACACTTTCCTGTGACTGTTCTGTAATGATTAATTCTGAAATATTTTAGCAACTCAGCCATGCTAAATAATTTAAATTTAAGTGCCCTCACGACTTTTCTACATCCTCTTTTTCCTATAAGATATAAAATCAGATCTGTTCAATCTAATGTTGGCCACCAATAACTCTTTCTGTTTCTATCATATCTTAATTACTTTTGCCTTAAGTCTTTCACTTATGTGTGACAATATTAAGTAAAGCCTTTCCATCATTGTTAATTATAAGTGTGACTGTGAATAATTACTCTCCAAGTTTGCAGGGTTTATTTCACATTTACAGTGGAAAGTATATAACTTCTTTTAGTACTATATTCAGACTTAAATTCACCAAAAAAAAAAAAAGTAAAGTAATAAGTGACGTGGTGATTTCTTCTAATAATTGTCACATATATGGAAAGTTCACAAATCAGTTTCTCTGAGATCAGCAGGATTATTCCAGATTCAGCCCATTGTAATGAGGAAATAGATACAATGCATAAACCAGGCAATTTCCAGTGCAGGGTACACAATACCGCTCAATTCTCAGAGCCAGTGACTCGGTATCTTTGGCACCCCAGGTACATTGGCAGACAGTCTGAGTCTGGTTATATTTTTGGCTTCGTTTGTCCATAGTAAGCAAGTATACCACCAGAAAAACACCTTCATAATTAGTAAGGGCTGTAATAACATCTGGTTACCAGCTGGTAGGCACAACATCACACAGATGTAATTCTGCCTCACTCTGCTCAGAGGATACATCATTAAGAATGAGTCCTACTTGTGACACTCAAGGATAAAACACACACTTAAATTTTTACCTGTTCTAAATGAATTCTAGTCACATGTCTGATTAAGAAATTCTGTTTTTCCAATGAGAGATTACTATGCATACATAATTTAATATACAAAAATTAGGACTAATTACATCCCATGGTCAGCATCTCAAGAGCCATCTTCACATTCCTGAAGGTGCTATTTACAACTTAAAGGCTTCCCAAAAGTTGAAGAGAATTACAGGTGTATTCCCAAAACTCTGCTCCATGAAAGTGTCTTAATGAGACAAACTGAGTACAGGGAAAAGGATGGAAAAGATGAAAAGGGATGGCTACCTGAAGACCTACTAGACCTGTGCTATCCCATCCTTACCCATCAATAGGCCAAAGTTTTCTAACCTCTGGCCTAAAGACTAAGAACCTGTAAAATAAATTCAGATGGGCAAATTAATTTACTATGAGACAAGTAAATTAAAATAATAATTATAATAAAACTATTACTAGAATAACAAAATTAAAATAACAAAGGTGTTAATAATATTCGAAAATAAAGCTCCTCAAACAGGCCTATCACTGATGAAGCAGAGGAAAGAAAGCTAAGAAGCCTCTAAGAACAAGTATTTAATTGTAACATAGAGTCTGAAGGTGAACAGAGGGCCTCATTACAAATTGAAGTTTTGAAGAATAAGTTTTGAAAAGCACAGTGAACGACCCTGGATGAAAGAGATAGATAAGTCTATTCGTATACAAACAAATTGGTTCTTTCTGGCTTTCAGGGTAAAAGGAGAAAAGACTGAAATATTTTGTCCTAGAACAAGAAAATTATGAAAGACAAAAAGAGAAGATTTTTTAAATGTGAGAAATTGATTTATTATCCTGAAGAGTTAAAATTCTACAGTGAACCAATTTTTCAGCAGAGATAAAGAAAAATTAGCATCATCTCCCAGTGTCAAATAAAGTGCAGACCTCAACATTGCTATAATTAACTTAATACAATACTTTAGTTTTCCATATTACTGGGGGTTTTACTCTTTTTTTTTTCCCTGTTTTTCCTAGTTTTCTTTTATGCATTTGTAAATGAGAAGCAATCTTCAAGTGATATCTTCATGAGGAAGTGGTTGCATAGTGAATTGTTTTTGAAGAGCATTATTGACCCAGAGTATATACTGAAGTCCCTTATGACAACATTTGTGGGAAAAGTCACCCATTTGCAATAGAAAGAGGTGGCTATTGACTTAAAATGAGTTTACTATCAAGGAGAAAATAACCATGGTACTCTATGACTTCTTTTACTAGAATTTTTTTCTTCACTCTTATTGATGTATTTACCATTACAGCACCTCTGCGAGGCTAAGAATTACTAAAAACTACACCTTTCACAAAGGGAACTGAGACACAGTAGGATTGTAAGAAATTTGCCAATGGTGACACAGGATTTATGGGAAAGAATAAGGAGCTGAACCATTGTTTGTCAATCCAATCAACATTTTATAATCAAAAGACTGGCTTACCTATCTAGGCCTCTAGACAAAACTAAAATCGAACTCCATTGGGGACTTTTGGTAAACTCTTCAGATGAATGTTTCCTACCAGATATTCTTTCTTTATAGGCAGTGGGAGGTGGGAAAAAAGCAACAAATAAAGCAAAAGTAAGAATATAATGTATTTCAAAACTATGAGTTAAAGGAGCTGTGTCAACAGGCGTTGCAGGTCCCTGGCTTCCTTGTATTATTAAGCCCTTTCTCTAAAGGCCTTCATCTACATTCTATGCGATATTTCAGATCATACACATATTTCAAAATAAATAACTACTGGAAAACTATACACGAAAAGAAGGAAAGAAGGCTTGGAACTCTGCTTTGGTGTACTCCCCATAAGTTAAAAACAGTAATGTTACAAATACTATGGTTCTTTGCAAAAAAAAACCAAAAAAAAAAACACCACCAAAAAACCAACCAAACAACAAAACCTATTTTGATGACAGGTTTGCCCCAAAGTGGCATTTTTAGACACTATTAATTGAACAGTAAGAGTTCTCCCTCTGTCTGGGAGCACTGACGTGTCTGGCTGTGGGTGACATACAGGAAAGGGAAGAACTTGTTTCTCACCTAAACAGAGCTGACAGTAACGTGATTTGGGTTATGTAGTTAACTGGCATCAGCTATGCAGCTTCTGCTTTGTTGAAGACAAAGTTGTAATTTATGGCTTAAATATCTTAATGAAGGACTTTTGCTTATTATAGCAAAACTGTGAATGGGGCCCTGAACTGCTCACTGCCCACTGATGAAGATAAGAATGCACTCACAGAGGAATCAAGCTTAGCACCTTCGGGGTGGAGACCACAGCCCTGGAGCTGTCAGATACCAGGCTCACACAGACCCTCACACTGAAGGAGAGGTTTTGAGTGGGTGGTGAAAAAGCCTCTGCTCAGAGGCACTTAATACCCATCCTCTGCTGTGCAGACCAGCTCAGCTGTGGGGCCCCTTCACACCGGGAAGAGCTGCATCCACAGGACAGCAGAGGGGCTGTCATGGCCCATCAAAGGTCCCCCCAAAGGGGTCCCCAGACCCTGCACCAGAGCACTGCAAATGATGCAACAGATCCACAGTGCTGCAAGTTGTGTCAAACTTGCCCTCCCCAAGGGAGGCACCTGGGCATTCCCACCTGGCCCAAATGTATATTATTCCATTGGATTCTTGGTGGCAGGCAGCAGGGAACCCTCACCACCAAGACCAGATGGAGGGGAGCAAGGACCCTGGGAAGGGTGATATGTTTCTACCTAACCTCTGTCACTCTCTCCCTGTTCCCTCCTTCCCCCCCAAACCTCTTTTTCTACTTCTTTCTCTCTTTCTTTTCTCTTTCTTTCTCTTTGCCTCTTTTACTAGTAAACCGTTTGGTTTTAATCATGTTTTTTGGGTATATTTCGAACCTTTCAGGGTCCAATCAGTTTTATTCACAGAGGCTTTAGTTTCCTTTGGTTTTCTGTGTTTAACCGGTTCATAACATGCTTGTGATCAAAATGTTGTTCTGTTTATTAGGTGTACTAATGTTATATCTTTCTAATGTTATTTATGGCTCTGGCTCTAACCATGTTTCCAGAAGTGAGCAGCTCCAGGAATTATGTTACTACTGCAAGTGTTAGCATCATATGTACTACTCATGGCAAGGCTGTGAAAGCATGGTTGCGTATGTTTGTCACTGCCTGATTTTAAGCACGTTTATCTATTAAAAAGGCTAGTAGCTTTTATTCCAAAAGCATGCAAAACTAGAATAAAATCACTCTAAAGGTGTAAGACAAGAAACAAAAAATGTGAACGAATTCTACAAATCCAAGTCATATTTTCTACTTGACAAATAACCATTATAAATCTCATGCTGAGTGTTTAAAATTTTAAAAGTCAAAACAACTGAAAAATTGAATCCTTTATCATAAAAGTCAGAATGAAAACTCATCCTTCTCAAGTGTCAGAGTGCCCTATATTCCCAAAGAGAATTAATTCCGGAATTATAAAATGAGAAAAGGTCTAAAAACATATAAATGCCACATTTTCTTCTCAAGCGATTTCTTTAGAAGGTGCATCTTCTTATTTTTAGTTTAACAGACTAATCATGCTATTTTTTTCCATCTTTACTATAACTTGCGAAACAATGCTGAGAATTAGACTACGCCATACTTTCTATTCCAAAATAAAAATCAGTTGACTGATGATATCATATTTTGCTTCCTTCTGAAATATATTAGCTGTAAGACCGATTCTTAGAAGACATGTCAAATTACTCAGATCTCTTGAAGGGTTTTTTAAAGGGTAATTCCTTGAAAATTAATGTCTCAAACTGTTTTTTAAAAATAGTAGCATATAAAATTCCTTTGTGTTTTAAACTCCTCCTTTGTGGATGGTATTTCTGAATTTATTTACGTTTTCTTAAGAAAGTTTTATAAGGTTATTCACCATTCTTAATTATCTCTTCTGTAGCTTTTAAATTTACAAGACTGCCACAATAGAAACATACAATATCCTGAGCTGGAACAGATCCATCATCATTGAGTCGAATTCCTGGCCCTACACAGAAAAGCCCCAAGAACTCTGCTGTGACCACTTCCCAAGAGAGCCTGTTCCAGTGTCCAAACACCCTCTGGGTGAAGAAACTTTTCCTGATATCCAACCTAAACCTTCCCAGGCACAATTTCATGCCATTTCCTTAAGTCCTGTCACTGGTCACAAGAGCGAAGACATCAGTGTCTGCCCCTCCTCTTCCCCTCTTGAGAATGTTGAAGACCCTAATGAAGTCTCCCCTCAGTCTTCTCTTCTCCAAGATGAACAGACCAAGTGACCTCAGCTGCTCCTCATTTGGCTTCCCCTCAAGGCCCTTCACCATCTTTGTGGGCCTCCTTTGAATATTCTCTAATATCTTAATGTCCTTTATGTCATGTGGCAACCAGAACTGCCCCCAGCACTTGAGGTGAGGCTGCCCCAGTGCAGAGCAGAGCAGGACAATACCCCTCACTTGCCCAACTGGCAATGCTGGGACTGATGCTCCCCAGGACAGGGTTGACCATCCCTGCTGCCAGGGCATTGCTGACTCATGTTCAACTTATCACGAACCAGAACCCCCAGGTCTCTTTCTGTGGCATCACTTTACAGCATTTCATTCCCCAGTCTATGCACACATCCAGGGTTGTCCTGCCCCAGATGCAGAATCCAGCACTCGTCCTTCTTAAACTCCATACAGTTGGCAATTGCCCATCTCTCTAACTTTTTGAGGTCTCTCTGCAGGTCCTCTCTGCCCTCCTGCTCCCTTAGGAGTTGCAGTTTAAAAAGCAACTGATGGACCCCAACACCTGCAAAAATATTTTCACAGGGCACTTTAATTACTAGTTTCCTGAGAAGCCTAAAGTCTGCTCATGTTCAAAGCTAAGGTTTTGCTAGTATTTCTCGTCTTGTCAAAAGAGATTTTAAGTTCAGTCTCTTCATGATTCCTGTGTCCAAGACGGCCACCAGTCTCCATTTTGCTCATGAGATCCATTCTGTTGACAAACAGCAAATCAGGGATGGCATATTCCTGAGCTGACTCCCTTAGAAATTTCTCTATAAAGTTGTCATCCAGAATTTTAAGAAACTTCTGGCCTGGGCTGTACCAGCTGTGTGATGGTCCCAGTTGATTTTGGGCAAGTTGAAGTTCCCCATAAGGAGAACGGCAGTTGATTTGGAAGCATCCTTTAGTTCCTCGAAGAATAATCAAGGAGTCCCCAGAATGACTCATGGAATTGCATCATCTCACTGTAAAATTTCCTGCCCTGGGGGAGGTACCAAACATTGCTGCCGGTATATCCTCTGGGACTTGGGACACCACAATACGACCCCTGGATTCCCAGAGGACAAGAGCTCGATAACTACTACTGGACTTCCAGAGAAGGACCAGACTTTTCCAGAGGACCGCCACTTTGATGAGACCACATTCATCACTCCAACAGAACTGCGACCACCATTCAAACGGACTGCTATCACCACCCTGACCAACAGGGTGTCAGGATGTATTCTGGCTTTGTCGGTTTAAGCCAGTGTTTCTGTACTATTGCCTTTATTGTAATTTTCCTATTACATTGTAGCCCTGACTTGAAATCTCTAGCAAGGTATTTGTGTGCAGTTAATTCCTCCCAGGGGTTTACCTTCAAACCAGCACAAGAGGTCTGTAGTAGACTCCCACAGTGACATGCACACCATTTTTTTGCTCCTTGATTCTTACCCAGAGGGTCTCAATTGTGCCATTGCCAACTGAGAGCTCCTCACATTTTATCCCTTTTGTTACATACAGTGTCACCCCTCTGCCTCTTCTGTCCTGCCTATCCATCCTGCAGAGCCTGGAATTGTCCATCAGGGCACTCCAGTCACAGGACTCATCCCACAAGGTTTCACTTATGCCAGTGGTGTCAGATCTCTGCAACCGGGAGAAAGCTTCATCTCCTCTTATTCCTCATGCTCATGTGCATTAGTGTGAAAACACTTCAGGTATGGTGCTTTTTTCATGAAGCAGATTGAGGGATCCATTAGGGCTCGTTTCCTTAAGTTTTGTCACACTATCCCACCAGTCATCACTGGCTAGCCTGGTATTTTGTCTTTCTTCCTCCCAAACTACTTTAAAGCTCTATCAATGAGCCCCTCTTTTATTCCAAAAGCATAGAAATCATACTGCTCTCTGAGAAAGGTGCATCCCATCAGATGTTGAATAGAACATCCCCTGGTCAAAACCCCAAATAATATACACCAGATAATTCATGTACACACTGATTTTTACCAGAAGCATTGCTTAGTTCCACTGTTCTGTAGAAGTGTCTCCTTCATGCCATTTACAAATGTGGCTTCCCTTTGAAGATTTTCTTTTTCCATCATCACACCCTTCTACTTTACCAGAGGCAATGAAGTGAAAAAAGTCCCTGTACGTTGGCACACGTAACACAGTGAGATCTGACTGGCACATCTTCTCTCTTAAAATGGACAAAATACTTTTTAGTCAAAAATGTGGCTCTGCTCTTTTCTTTCATTTCTTCTGTGCCACCTAGAGATTTCAATCTTATCGAGTCACAGCTAATGTTCAGTGACCTGGTTTTATGTTCCATCTTGCAGGAAGAGGAATAGGATTTTTTGTCACAGACTGAGCAACAGTGCTCAACTTCACAAAGTGGCAACACCAAGTGCTTTTCAGGGGCCACTGGCAGCATCAGGATCATCAGCATAAGCAAGCTGCTCTTCCAAGAACATTACAGTCTACCATGTAGTGAACTGCTTCTCCACCCAGCTTTAACATAGTAGTGGCTGTTGTTATGTGCCATTAATTTCACACCACACCAGGATTTAAGAATCCACACTCAGGAAAAGAACTCGTCAAAGCCTCAGCAGGTGACAACCATCAGGAAAATCTATTTCACCTATAGATAGATGGATTGAAAACATAAAATGGAATAATATTGTCTTTCATACGTGTTAGTGAACAAGCAAATTTATTGAAATTACTAGATCTATTACACTATATTGTTGGTAATTGTTCACCGACAATTCTTCCCTTTCTCTTCAGTTCTTTTGAAGTAACTTTCGAATTGACTAAGTTTCCTAAAAGAACAGGATCTGAACAGATGACAGTAATTCAAGACAGCGCCCTCAGTAAGCGAAAAGCAAAAGAAACTCTACAAAACCAATCAGTAGATGCAAATGCCTAGCTAATTGCAAGTCTATTTTGAACGCCCAGTAAGTGTATGCACAGGTTTAACTAGCTATGATGTGAATTATTTCTTTCCTGGACATGGGTACTGATGGAAAAAGCAGGGATTTCAGTTCTTTTGTAAATCGACAAAGGATTTTAAACCAATAACATTTCCCAAAATTATAATTATATTATATATACAGATTAGATTTGGCTTTCTAGGACTTTCAAGTGTGAAAAGAAAATATAAGACTCCTTCCCGCTACAATCTCTGGCATGTCCAAAAGACAGAGAGTTTTCCTGTAGGAATGTCTCTCTCCTTTCTCCTGTTCATATATGTATGTACAGCCTGTCTCTGATTTAAATCCCTTCGGTCAGATTATGGAACTGAACCCCTCATGTTCAGTAGTCCATCAAGAACTGCTAACACAAGAGGGCATACCAGCCTTTACCCCATAGAAAACAGTCATTTTCCCAGCCATTTTAAAATTTAGATTAAAATTGAATTTAGCACCTAGTGAGGAAAACTGTCTGCACTTCCACCTTAAAGACAAATATGGACTTGAATTTTAAAAGTGATTCATTTTTTTGCAATTATCATGCAACCAAGAGGGATAATTTTCATCCATGAATATAATTTTTACAATAAGTAGTTTAAAACAGTCATATTGTTTTCTCTCAAACTCCAAACATAAGGATGGGAATATTATACACTTATCAAACCAGGCATATTTTTCCACTTTCAGTTGTGGGAAATTATGTTTATTTCAAGCAATGTCCTTTTAACTGGCATAACACACAACAGAAAAGAGGTGAAGTTAAGTAAAAATAATTTTAATCTCTGCCCTGCTACCCAAAACTTTGGAAATTAATTTTAGCACTTAGTTGCCAAATAATATATCTATGCATGTTGCTAAACCTACTCAAAACAGTGTTTCCTCAAAACAGAGGATTTTTGTCCTTTAAGAATATTCAGACAGATGTTCAGAATCTATGTGTGCTTGCAAGGTTGCTATAAAGACCCTTCTTCATTGGCAAACTAGTGATAAAACCATTAAATCAGTACTCACTTCACTCATATCAGGGGACATATCCAAGAAACAAAGTACTCACCAAGACACTTTAACCATAGCAAACCTGACCGGGGTGGTGATGCCAAATGATTTTTTGCCTTATTTTCTTTTATATATTCTCTGTATTCTTTACACATATATTTGTAGCTCTGTAGCCTATTACTCATAGCTACTTTTCCCTACTTTTTCACTACCCTGATAGACAGAAAGACAAAACACATTCCAAGGCTGAAAACAGCTCTTCAAGACATATTTTTATCAACAAAGTTTAGTCCCATCTGAAGGGGGAGGATTTAGAAAGAGCTTTAACTGGGGGCATAATTGCATCACCACTTGTGCTCCTAACTGGTGATTTTTGTTAATTATGCTAATTTGCTAAACTTATAAAACTGTATTCACCTTGTGGGAGGGTGGGCTTTTCTGCACATTTTCTATATCTGCCCCTGGAGCCTCCAGTAAAGACCAAACTTAATATTAAGTCCTATACTATACTAATACTACACTAATACTATCTCGAAAGTGTGTTATTTCATTCATAGGTTCTTTAAGGCATCATAAGGCATAAGGGAGAATAATCCCTTTTGCATAAGTCAAAGTAGTAAAATAGTACTTGAAGAAATCCTTCCAACATTTTCCTTTTTTTCTTCATCCTTCTTCCCTTCTGAAGCAACCACTGAAGCTTACAGAGATGAATGTGCACAAGTTTTTTTAGATGATTGGTGGCTGTTTGTATTTATTCTGATCTTTTCCTTGCTCACTGCCTGCCCCAAAATATCCTGCAATCCTGTTTTTTGTGTTAGCTAGAATTATAGTCTTCTCTATTGCCTTGGGGTGACTTTATGATGTGTATCCCCTATTGCCTCTCTGTGCCCAGACATGATTCCTGTGCCTTTCTGCGTCTTTAAAACTGGGTGTGAGAGAAGGAAAAAAAAGCCAGACGAACTTTTAAAAGCAATTTGTGCTCCAAGGACACAGAGATAGCTGCTGCGGCTGCTGGAGAGCAGAGGAAGCAGCCTTTTGCTGCTTTTCAGACAGCTTTCGGCTCAGTTTTCTCCAGAGGGAGATGGAGAGTTAAATAACTTTTTTGCTGAGACTTTGGTTTTTTCCTTCTTCTCTTCTGGACTGTTTGACAATACCAGAACACATTGAGAGACCCTACACCATTGGCCTGGAGAGGTCCACATCAAACTCCAGCTCCAAAGAGGAGAGAGAGACCACAGAAAGGACTCTAAAATCTTTCCAGGTTTCTCTCCACAGCGAGAGGTTTTATTTAGCATTATTATTCGTTTCCCATGTGTTTGTTAAATAAATAGGTTTTTTTCCCCTTTCACTTTCCCCTGAGGAAATTTTTTTTTCCTGAACCTGGTGGAGGAGGGGTGGCTGTAACCTGCCTTCTATCAGAGGACGTTCCTTTTGGACATTCCTCCGAATTTGTCTCAAACCAGCACATCTATAATAAAATGTGTTTTTCCAAAACATGACTTTGCAAGACAGCTTCTTATACGAGCAGAATACTGTTCAGGAACAGATGTAAGGTTTTATGTCTTTAGCCACTATCTGCACATAAACATATAAGTCTTACTTATAGTTGCAAAATTTTCTCTTGGATATCTAAGTACTCATTCAAGAAATCTCCCAAATTTGAAAGTCTTTTAGTGATTAGATCAGAAAAGCTTTTGATTCTAAACAAAATTATGATTTGAGGTATATATTGCTGTGAAGAATTCAGTATGCCGTGAAGTCATAACAAGCAATTTCATTTTCCAACAGACCACAAAATAAAAGACAGGGGGAGAGAAGAAGACAGGAAGGAAGGAAGGAATTTGGAAGGAAGGAAGGAATTCGGAAGGAAGGAATTCGGAAGGAATTCGGAATTCGGAATTCGGAAGGAAGGAAGGAAGGAAGGAAGGAAGGAAGGAAGGAAGGAAGGAAGGAAACATTGAAAACTACATTAAAAACTGTGATGCCTTTGAGCTGTATGAATCTTCAAGAAAAACCTACAAGGAGTTTGAGGAAGGGAAGAAGGAAATGTTTTATATCTGGGGCTTGTCAGTCATCTGTTTATAGTCATCTGTCTTTGACAGAAAGCTGTTTCATGTGCTACTGTATATGACAGTGGGGTCCTTTGAAAACACTCATTGCCATCATAACAGTGAACTTTGGATGTGTTAAGTATATATTACAAAGGGCATATTGTTCTCCAAATCTGACTGAATGCCAACACTAAGCACACAAGAAGTTTGCTGCATTCTGTATTTTATAATTTTTATATGTTTCCCTTTTTATTAGCTAGGTTTGTTGGCAGAAATGGAGCAAACCAGCAAAAAGCTCTCCGAATAAACAAATCTGTCAGGGACCTTTAGACTGCTGTCTTGAGTGAGTGAGTGTGGCTGTCAGACTGTCCTCCTGAGGAAACGTTCACTCTACAAGCTGAAAGGGGAAAGGTCTCCAGGATTCTCCTGCTGTAACAGACCTGGAGCTAGAAGACATCCACAAGCTGCCACAGGCTTTACCTCCATGGGGTCTTTGCTGGAGTGAAGGCTGCTGGAGGGAGTGCAAAAGGCACTGGTCCTGCTGCAGCTCCCAGTCAACACCAGAGGAGGGAATTGGGTGGCTGGAGTCCCCAGTGAGGCAGCAGTCTCATGACACATGTCCCTCCCTGGCAAAGTTCCCAGAGCCTGATCAGTCCTTGGTCAAAACAGGGCTTTACAGTCCATGTTTCAGCAAGACAGATGAAGTTCATCTATCAAGTTGAAGTTCATCTCTGTTTTGACACTGCAACACTTTGTTTCAGTCTCTAGCAGGAACAGCAATGCACCAATTTATAGTCTGAAGGCCAAAGTCACAAGAGCCAGAAACATTTGCCCACCCATCTTTCCCTCTCTAAGAAGGCATTGCTTTTTCAGGTCATACAGAAAAATACAGGATTCTCTGTACCTATTTGTAACTTATTGTCCTTGATAACATGAAAGTAGTTTCTGTGATATAAAGTAAAATCTGCTCTGACCGCTGTAAGTAACAGCATTATACCAAACCATGGCTTTTTAAGTTTAAATACACATTAAAGTATCGTAACACAAAAGCATAAAAGTAGGAGTAACAAAATCATGTCATCAAAGGGAACTACCTCCCAGGATGTTGTTTGCATATACAGCAGGACACTCAGAAGCAAAGCTGATGAGAAAAATTAAATTACCTTAGAGATTTCATATTAAACTAGTCTGCACGAAGTAGATTGATCCCTGTTCTATTTTTTTAACCGTATGAATTAATAAATAAATAAAAGCTTAATTTGCAAACGAGATTATTATGTAAACTTTAAAAGTTCAAGCTGACCGTGACAGGAAGACACCAAACCCCTATAATACTCTGAAACACTTGTGAGAGAAGACCCATGCACTCGTGTGCTAACACCAGCTAAACGAGCACTCACAAGCCTCACTAGGTCAGGTATCATTTCCCATTACCAGAATAATATGGAAACCATAGGTAATTTTCTCCATTGTGCATGTTACCCACAAATGCATGCACAGACACTTTGTCTGTTTCAGGATGTCCCTTGTGGGACTTGGCAAATGTTGAAGAAATATTACTGTGAACTTTCCTTGTTTTCATTATCTTTCCTAGGTCTTGAACCCTAAAAAAATAGTAAGACCAAAAAAATAGTTGGCTAAGGAGACTTTTGTCTGACCCTGTAAGACCAACACATTTATATTCTTCTATAAACAGATGAATGACTTAATTGACTTGCATAAAAATTTGAAATGGAAGCTTAAATGTTACTTTTGTATTTGACTCAATGATTTTAATGTGAGATGACTGGTTATAGATACTTGCTTTTTCTGGTTAACATGTTTTTTTCCCCCTCTGGTTCTTTTCATTTTATATCAACCTTATTTGCTTCTTAACAGTGACAATATAGAACAGAATATATCGTCACAAATAGTAACATTATGATTCTATATATTTTACAAGGAATTGCATCACACCTTCGACTTAGGCACAGCCTAGTTTTTGGTAGCAGGGGAAGGCCACAAAGGTGGCTTCTGTGAGAAACTGCTGGAAGTTTCTGCTATGTCCGGCAGAGCCAATATCTGATGGCTCTGAAGATAGACATGCAATTAGAGAGGTTGGTAACACCTCTGTGATGACATGTTTAAGAAGGAAATCAACACAGAGCATGGGCAGTTTTTTTCCAGGGGTGGCAAAGAGCCGCTGCTGCCGGAGTGATCCTGGAGCCGAGTGTGGCCATGCGGCCACTGTGTCTGCTGCCATTTTGGCACGGCCCACAGCAAGCTTTGCCTGCCTGGCCGCCCTTAGCCAGCCGTGCCGTGGGCGGAAGGGCAGGGGCAGCAGCAGCAGTTTCTCCTTTTCAGCCCCCCGCATGAAGAGAGACGTGAACGTCACCGGCACCGTGGTGGCCGGCGCCATCCGTGTGATGGCAGCCAGGCCGTGTGGCCAGCAGTGGAAACACGGTGAGCGAATCCCCAATGCGGAACTTAGACGAGATCAACTTCCCAGCGCTGCGAGATCAAAAATCTTTGAACTGGTGGAATTTGCTTGCAGTGGTACTTACAAGCAGCAGTTTTTTCTCCTCCTAGTCAGAGAAAGAGGAGAAAGTGAGGACATGTGGAGAAAGACAACATGGTGACACTAAAGTCAGTGGAAAGAAAGAGGGAGAAGAGGTATTCCAAGCATCAGAGTCGAGATTCCTCTGCAAACCATGGTGAGGACTATAATAAAACAAACTGTCCCCCTGTAATCCATGAAGTCCTTGGGGGGATGTAGAGATCCACTTGCAGCCCGTGGGAAAAGGTTCATGCTGGGTGAATGCTAAAAAAAGCTGTAATCCAGTGGGAGACCCAAACAGAGAGAGAGAGGACCTTTGCTTCCAGAGATAGAGAAAGAGGTCCCTTGCTTCCAAACTAGAGCAGCTTATCCTTAAAAGACTGCACCCCATGGACTAGTGACCTACGCCGTGGCAGTTTTGGGAAAACCGTTTTGCCTGTGGGAGGAACTCATGTTACAACAGGTTGAATGGGACTGCTGCTCATGAGAGCAGAACCATGCTGGAGAAGTTCACAGAGAACTGTCTCCTGTGGGAAAGACACCAACACATATCAAAAGAGAGACTCGTCTCCCTGAGTGAACTGAAGAAAAATCTCGAATAATGAACTGGCCAAAACCCCGCAAGCCCTGTCTCCCTTCACTATTGGTGGGAAAGAGGGAAGCGCTGGGGGGGTAAAAAGGTGTTTCAAAGGCTAATTTTACTTCTCATTACCCTTCTCTGACTCTGTTAATAATAAATTTACTTTATACCTTTAAATTTGAACCTGTTTTGCCCTTAGAATGTTTTCTCCCAATCCTTACCTCAACTCATGAGCCCTTTTTATTTCCTCCTCTGCTCAGCTATAGCAGAGGAGAGTGAGTGAATGGTTTCCGTGGGTACCTGGAGTTTTAACCAGTGTCAAACCATGACAACCTTAGATACAAGACACTGATAAAATCACTTACAGCCCATTCTTTATCACACAGACCTTTAATGGGATAAAACCACTTGAAATATAATAGAACTTAGTGGTCTTGATTCACTGTTACTGGGAAAACTTATCCTAAAGCAAAGCATTGAAAATCAGATGTATAAATAAGGAAAGAAAGCCTAGTTTAAATATTTTTTGAGTGTCTTCTAAATCCTGAGATAGAATATCCTCTGTGAATATTTCTTACATACAAATACACATACAAGATACACGTCAGAAAAAATAATGGAGAACTATAATCAATCCTTTTTTTGAGGGCTCTTGAATTGTTGGGTCACATCATAGGAGAGACAGTACTGTTCAAAGAAGATAAATTGCAGAGAAATTGATATTATTTGTCCTCCTTCCCCATTGTAACTTTTGCTCCATATTTATTACTCTGAATTAGAATTTTTGAGTGAAATCCAATCAGTATAGAAGGCTCTCAAATGGTATTCAATCTTTTAATGAACTGATCAGAATGAGTTTAACAAATCCCTCATGTGCATAGTCTCTGATTACAATGAAACCATTCCAGCACATCCCTGGGGTATGACAGACTCTTTGAGCACAAAAATTAATCTGCTTGAATAAACTGCAGACACAATGAGCTGCTTCAACCACAACTATATTCAGGCAGTTTCTTGGAGTCCATCAGATTCACTAGGTGATATTTATCTAAAATGATTGCAATTTGCCAACCTTAAATTTCAAATAGACATCAAATGTGTAGGGAACTGAGTAGAGTTAATTCATACCCTGGTGCTCCCTGTTTTAGACCAGACACAGGAAAAATCCTCTATCCTTCCTGTAAGTGTCCATAAGAAGACTTCTCTGTATTTTTCCAGCTGATACATTTTTCTAAAGTACAATACATCTACAAAAGAGACAAGCACTGACTGCTGTGTGTTGAAGTTACATAGTAAATATAACTATTATATAGTAAGTATTATAAATTAAAAAAAAAAACACAGTAAATCTCATTTTATTGGTTCTCTCTGTATGGCTTTCAAAATTATATATGTTCATGGATAAGAGAAGGGGGGAAAAGTAAAAATTTGTGTAAAGATCTAGAAAATGTTTCATTTACACAAATTTTAAGGGGTTCATTTGACTTAAGAGTAAGGCTAGCTCCTGGATGTATCAGGCAGAGAAGAAATTAGAATCTGCCCTTTTCAATGCACATTCCATGAAGTTTATTCATTTTTTCATAGAAACATAGAATCATTTATGTAGGAAAAGACCTTTAAGATCATCCGGTTTGATCATCAATTTGGCACTGCCAAGTCCACTTCTACGTCCCTGAGTGGAACATCTACTTGTCTCTTAAATACCTCCACCAACTGTACTAATGAAAAATACCTATTTTGGGAATAGCTGTTTTCAGGACAGTCAGACAATGTAGCCAGTGGAAATTATTATTAAATTTTTTTAATAATAATTATTATTTTTTTGTGATGATAATAATTTATGCTCTGAGAACTTTACAGCCATTCATTTTTATCTCTAGGTTTAATCTGTTAAATCCTCCAAGACACGTACTCCTGAAAAATGATCCTGATTTTAGTAGGTGAGAGTTTTGGGGATATAGACATGTCATGAATTTAAGCACCAAGGTAGACGGAGGTGCTTGAATCCTGGATCTAGCTACCTAAATCCTATCCACCACAGAAGACAAAGAAGAAGGTTCTGAATATGGCAGCAGTACCAGAACAAGTTCAAAAACATTCTTTCTGCAGAGAGGTGCCTGTGAGATGGGACATCGCAGGAAAGCAAAACCTCCATCTTATGCAAAATAGCTGAACTGGTGATAGCCATCCTTTGAAAGGCATCATCTCCCTGCTTCTGACAATTTGCCTCTGATTTGAGAAGAAAAATGCAATCAAACATGGAATATTAAAAAACCCTGTTGCATGCAATATTCCATACCACAGGAAAAGAAAGGAGGCTCAAAAAAAGTTAATTAACAAGAATCACTACTTTTCTTTATTTTTCTTTTCCTATGAGAGAACCAGAAGTGTGCTTACATATTTACTCAACTTTTGACACAAAGAAGTAAATAATATTAGTCTCTACATGCACATGTTAAATTCATACAACTTCAGCTTTCTCTTTACAAGTAATTGTGAAAGAAATCTTGTATTTTCAGAAATGTAGGAATGAACTTTCAGATGAATGTATCTTGAAAATTACTCTCTATAAGCACGAGAAATTCTTCTTTGAATATTTTTCATTGTTTTCACCATTACCACATTGGTTCTGAGCATCGCACCTGGGCAACTATAAAACTAGTGAATTGTAAAAGCACGGGACTGCCAGCATTCAAATCGAGCATGTCTCTCTGTAAGGCCTCTTTATCCTCAAGGGAATCTATGGCTCCCCATGGTTCAGTACCATCAGCAAATTTAGTGTGCACTCAGCTCCTGTGTCCAGGTCATTGATAAAGACATTGAAGAGCTGGCCCAAAAACTGATCACTGAGGAGCCCCACTGGAAACAGCCCACCAGCCAAATGTTGCCTCAGTTAGTACAAGTCTTTGTGCCTGGCCCTTCAGGCAGTTTAGCCATCATGTTTGTGAACATTTCCTGCTGTAGGATGGTATTTGGTCCAGAAGGACGCTGTGAAAACCTTACAGTATTGAAAGTTAGCTTTAGGCTAAGAAATATACAATAAATCCCCAAATATCTTTGAGTTTTAGGTTAAGGACTCATATGCTCTCTGATTTTTCCAATGCACATGCAAGGTAATTGAAGGAACTAATTTTCAGCATGTCCCTACCCTTTTGATGATCTTATAATTTCTTAGAAATATCCTCCATTAGCTATTTCCTAAGAGTCTTGTACCATGACACTGTGTGTTCTTTCTAAATTTCAGAACACATGCATCCCTTACTGATACAAAACACAAAACTAATTTCCTTATATCATCCATCACTGCTTTCTCAAAAAAAATATGTATACCTTTATATTATGTTTCAATGCCTTGTTGCATAAATAAAATTAAATCTTTTTTATGATATTCAGAGATGAAGTTGTGTTCAGAGATTAAATTAAAATAAATTCCAAATGCAAGAACACTTTGTCAAATAAATTTCTGATTAACTACACATTTCCAGGACTGATAAAATGAAATCCTTTCCTTTCTGTCACTAATCTGAGATAAACCAAATAACAGCAGCAAAAAGATTGTTTCCAACAACATTAAATATCTAGAAAATAATTTTAGTGTTTCTGTGAATGCATGATAGGTAATTTCAGCCTTTTAAGACCTATGGTTCAGAACAACCCCTAGAAAATTGGGTGCTGATCCAACAGCTGAACCAGCTGAACTGGCTGAAAATGTCAACAGACCAATCCCTCTGACGGAGGACTTCTGTTTTCATAAGGATCTGAAGGATATGCCAGGGGAAAAATAATGTAGTCATATTTTTCTGAACTTAGTAAAGGCCTTGATTTTGTTCTGTAGAAAGTACCTAATTTATGTTTTAAATGGAATTTAAGATTTATTTGTTAGGGGATGGGGTTGCGGAATTTAACTAAAACTGACTCACCCTCAAGTTTATTGTGGATTTTCCAGTCCCATAAATATTGTTAGTCTTTGAAACTAACTCCAGCTAGCTGCAGTGTCACACATCAGAAGTGAGGGGATTATTATAGAACAAGAAGCATCTTTCAGTCACACAAAGCTATTCATATATTGTTTGCTAAATTCTGAAGGATTGGACTATGCAGACAGTTAGACAAACATAACTTTTGTATTTGATCAAAACAAAAAATTAGGCACCAGCATATAGCTCCTTGCATTATCAGAATCAAGTGTGGCCTTTGGGGCAATATTGCACAGAAAACATTAACACTGTGTTTCAGGAATATTTACCTTGTGAACACAACTTAGACTGGATTCAAATCATATTCCAGTGCAAGTCCTGTCTTGGAAATCAGGAAACATTCCACTCTGTGTACAAACAAACCGTAGGTGTTCCTATATTTTCTAATTTATTTTTAATTTAAATGAGTCAGAGAACGTCCAGGTTATTTCCTTACAAAAATATATATGTTACTGCTGGTTGCCTACATCCTGAATATCACAGTAGATTAAATTATGGCCCAGATTTTAAAGCATGTGGGTTCAACTTAATTATAGTGACTTACTATATTGTATATGAAGTAATATAATACAGCAGAAGAAGAATGCAAGAAAACTACCACAGCTTGTTCTTGTACAATGGGCAATGCTGAGGTTAAATAAAAGTGGGCAAACTTCAGGTATATGTTCAGTTAATTTTCTGTAATTCATAACCCATTGTTTATAACTATTGGTCTCTTAGCCATTCTGTATCAATTTGACATTATTTATGTGAAGTTACCATTATGTCAATTATTATGTCAAATCACCAGAGCGTCTGACGTCCTTTTGTAGTCTGACATGAGAATGTAGTGAAATAATGAAATGTTGAAGAGAACAGTATTTGTCTTGGCAAGCTGGAGTCACTTCAAATATAGATATCACCAGAACATCATCCAAGATTAACTTTGCATGGTAAATGGTGTATTTCTATAGTCCCATGTTTGCTTCTGCAGCAATTTCAGAAGTGTGCTAGTCACAATCTGAGTGGTCTGCAATGACATTGAATTGTTGAAGCTTCTTTGCCCTCCATTCTGCTGAAATTCCCCACCTGAATCCCAGGCGTGCTGTCACAAGTCATACTAGACAGGTTGAATGTCCATTTTGTGTTAAAGTCTATAGGAAATTCCATTACGCAATCTCTGTGCAGCTCTAAATTGACAGCAGAAATGTCAAACATAGTTAAGTGCAGCAGATCTCTTTCCAGAATCAGAAACTTTTGGCACAAGTAACACAGTGTATTCAAAACAGCATATTTGAAGTTTCTTTAAGCTGAGGACAGCATATCTGTGAACTGAGGAAGAGAAAGATAAAACAGGTTTGAATACACAGATGGCTTTATTTTAAAATACACGACTCTTTGGTAACTTCTTAAGAGAAAAACTGGCTTCATAAAAAGACTTTGTGGAAGATATCCTTTTTGATTGGCGTATTACAGCAATCTTCAGAGTAATGCTTCTAGGTAAACTAATAGGAGGTCAGAGAGCTTTTCCATTATATGAGAGCATTACTGTGTTTCTTTCAAATGAAAGAAAAGTGCAACTTCTTTTTATGAAAATACACATATTGTATCTATTGTTATGCTAAAATATATAAAATAATTGTGGTAGTGAGTATTCTTAAAAGGTTGTATGATGGGTGAAATTTCAGCCTTCCATTTCAGGAGAAACCTCGGAAAAAAAAAAAAAACCAACAACTCACTGAACTTGTGAAAAACTTCAGCCCTTTAATTTCAGCTTGATATAAAATCTACTGTCCTCAGTGGAAGTCTATCTATATTCAACAAAACTTTTGGACAACTTATTGGGCTTGAGGTCAGCCCACTGAAAAAAATCATGGGTTTAAATTAATCCTTATTTTTATTTAATCCTCACTTTTATTCAGGTAATTTACACTCCATTGAAAAGATTACCTTTTGGGGCACCAATCATAAATATATATATTTCCATTTTCTCATCTTCACTTCTTATATTGCACGGCAGGACATTGATGATACAGAAAACAAGACTGAGTTCACCTCAGTCACCTACATCATAAGTAACCGCTGAATATATATAATCCTGCACAATCTTTGCTCAATCTAAGATCTACTTCAACTGCAAAAAACCCAAGTTAGTTAATGATAATTAATAGTCCTGAAAGAGCCTAACAGTTAATTTTTGTATTATGTAATATAGATAAAAATTTGACCTGATTGACTCACTTGGAGAATGTTTTATTCTGTGAGAATCACCTCTGCCAAAGTGCCTGGGCCATCTTGCACAGTCCTCAGAGCATTAACTCACACACCTCAGCTAAGCCATCAGGGCTTCCATTATTGCAGACTATCAAATTAGTAAACAAGTCAGCCACTTCTTTTTCCTTGCGTTTGGTGAAAGACAGATCAATTACCGGAGTCATCCCTTTGCTCAAAGCTGTAGTCAGGGCATTATGCTTATACTTTTCACTCTTAATAAAAGCACTGAAACCTGATACTCGGTATTGTTACTGTGAACTTATACCAAAGAACTAATATTGATTTAAAAAAACCTTGCTATTTCTGAAGGAAAAAAAAGTTTAAAACCCATTTGTTTTGTCTCAATTTGCATCTAAGCAAATTTCTGGTAGTCACAAGGTCTCATGGACTTGAAGCAGTATGTTTTAACACTATTATCAGCTTGTTGAAATCTTCAAGTCTAGAACACTTTTTAAAAAGTACCTTTCATTTCAGACAATATTTAAGAATTTCAGAAATTATTTGCTGAGGGTCCTTGTATTCCACTATATATTTGTTGATTTTAACAGCTCCTTTAGACCTGGAAACCTAGGAAGCTTTTCACAATAGAAGTAAGGTAGGCAATTAGAGAAATCATATAAAAACCTCACTATTAGCCTGCTGAGAAGGCTTATTGTGGGAGCAGTGTGTTTGACATTCTTTCAGTGGGGACTGTTTTGAAATAAACGAGTGTTACTTACTTTGGCACAAACTGATGATACAAAAATGATCCTGAATACAAGCATCCATTATAACTGTAATTAATTAGTGTTCAATTTAATTTCAGTTCACCAAATTCTTGAAAGTGACCAGACCCAACTAATGACAGTATTATTTCCACGAGTAAAGTGTGCTTGCTGATCACATCATGACAATTGTGCAGTGTCTGCACGTAGGGCAGTTTTATACATGTTGCATGAAAAGTCAGGTTCTTATACATTTTTCCTAAAACTTTGAATTTAGAGAAGTGTACATTTCCAGGTAAAATAGCATATTTGCCTTTACCAGTAATTTAGAAAAAGTGAGATTTCTCGTATTAGTTATCAATTTAAGTGACTAATATTTCTTGCTCATTCTCTTACATAAGTGTGTGGATCACTTAATCAAAAATACACAAAGTCTTCATAAGAAAGCTATATAAAAAAACCCTGCCTGGAAAAGGAAAATGACTACGCAGATCGCTAACTTTGAAATGAATGAAATACATATTTTTGGGAAAAGCACAAAACTGTTGTGATTTATCTCACCCGCTTCCAGATTTCCCACAACTTCCTTGATTTTTCTGTCACATGCTTATTCCTTCCTGCCTGAAAAACACGTTGCTTAAATATCATAATGATTATAAGATACCTTCCTGTAGCCTAACATCTACAGCACACGTGCGTAAAATGCATGCATATCATAAATCTAGATTAAAAATTGAAATATTATCATCTGTAAATGCTAGTCCTCATAATTTTGGACTATAATGTCTTTATAAAATTTCCTGTGTACATTACTTTGATTCCAGCACCACTTGTATTTACAAGTGCACTTAGATAACAAGAGTACTTCAGCACTTACTACTTAAGTAATTTCAAGAGTTTCAATACAAACAAAAGCTTATCATGCAATAAAGTATCTATTAAAAATTCATTTTATATCTTTGGGCAGCTTATTATATAAACTTTTAAATAAGTTCTAGGAGCTTCCTCTACCCCAGCTGGATCAGGGTCTCCCATTTCCTTCTGAGAAGTGTTTGCATTTTTCAAGCAGGCATAACAACCTTAACACATTCTCCTTTGAGGAGGTAGCAGTGAATTTCCTTATTAATGCCATCTTCCTCTCCTTTTCTTCCAGGGAGGAAAAAAAAAGGCAGGGGGAAGCAAAGTAGTCTCTACAGACCTGAGAGGTTTCTGAATATGGGAAGTGTCAGCAGAAAAAAACTTGATCTGAAATGCAAGTGTGGTACATAATATACAATAATTGTTGCAAACAGGGATATAATAATTGTTAATAGCAATAGGAAACCTGATCCCACTTCCTGCCAACAAAAGCATACAATGATCTTCAAAATATTTTTTCTCAATGGCCTACAGAATATAGTTTATAAACCATTTTTTAAAAGTGAGTGATGAAAAAATCACTTCCCCTTTGAAAATCAGCTCTTTTTACAGACATTCTGTGAACTACTCTCTCTGATTTACTGTAGACTTCAGCTTTTATATCAAGTCATCCTATTTGGTAAAGATGGTGGTTTCCAAAAGCAAGTAAATCCCAGCATTTAAAATTCAATATTCAATCTATGTTTCATTATGAAATGGTTTCCTATATTTTTCTCTATTCCACTAATACTGCCGAATTCTTTTACTGAATATTTTCTCGTTCTACTTTTGTTGGATTTCACATAGCCTTTTCTCTGAAAACAAGAAGGAAAAGTGCAGCTGCTGCTGTCGCCATACTCTGCTATTATATGAATGGGTACATCCACTAATTCTTGATTACGCAAATGCTAAGCCCTCTCCGTGATCTGCTGGGTCACCTTGCAGACTTCCTTACTGTTCTCCACGTACCTCCTTAGGTACACGTTTCTAAGGCATGGCTTCTTTTTGTAAGGCCAGAATCTAAAATTAGAATTCTACATCACTGCACTTAAAAATTTCTGTTAATTTAACCCTCTGTGTGTCAAAAGTTTTGTATAAAATTAGATTTTATTTCAAAAATTAGCACAATACTTTTGGTTGGTCAGCTGGGATTTTTTGCTTGTTTGGTTTTTGGTGCTTCTTTAGGCTTGTAGTTATAGTAGAAAACAAAAAGGCTGATAAACTATTTTGAAAGAAAACTGTGTTTGCTTTGCCTAAATGAAAAACAGATGCAATTTGAAATATTTTAACTGAGTTTGTCTAAGACCCCAATAGCTTGATGCTCTATTTGTTTTAGAAGTGTGCTATAAAATTTAAATATGACCTCTATGTTCTGCTAACTCCAGATACTTCCTTCGTTATCTTCAATTAACCAGCATTCCTCTTTCTAAGATTCATGTGACAATATCTAAAATTTGATTTAAAATTCCCCTAACAAACAAAAATAAAAGACAATTTTATCTTTTAGTGAAATTCAATTTAATGAAACACAAATAAAAGCTGATTTTATTTTTTATTGAAGTTCAAGTAATTACTTATGTCAATTAAAAGGCTGTTAAAAATTAAAATATTTAATTTGTAAGAATTTGCTATCAAATACTTATATTACCTAAACTGTCCTTTATGTGCAAAGGTAACTTTTAATCAAAACTCAAGTGAATTCATCTTTCAAAGGTGTTTTCTCACTAAAACTGTATTGTTTAGTAGCTGTAAAGAGTCTTTTCTAGTTCTAAGCTAAACCAAGGCTCATATGTGTCGCATTGCTCTTTTGACTAATTCTGTTAGCATTCTGTTTGAAATCAAGTATCTAATTAAGGATAAGAGGACAGAATGAGGCAAAACACATTCTGTGTTTCAGTGTGAGAAATCAGAAGACTGCAGCTTGTGGGATTCAGTCCAAAATGGTTATCTTTATTTTCAAATTTGATTGTTTTCGCTCTTAACTATAGAGTCTTCAATGTGCTTTTTTCAACAGCCTAGACCAGCTCTGCGTTGAAGCAAACCAAAACAAAATCCCTACAGCCAAAGAGAAAGAGATCCTGTCCTATTTTCATGATATGCAGCTATCCAACATGCAAATCGTTACCTCTGAGCAAACCACTCTTCTCGAACTACAAAATTAGTAAGTGTGCCGATCGGTTTACCCACCGCTTTCCCTATCCCATATTGATCCTCCCACTTTCCCCCTAGTCCTGGCCACTCCCGCGGGTTCTCCCTATTGGCTCCTGTACCCCAACTCTGCCCATGTACCGCCCCTGAGCCCCTGAGAAAACCCCCCTGTTTGGGATCACCAGGTCTCTCTGCCTCTGGGGATGGCGGGGACGAGATGTGAGAGTAAAGATCCTGAAACCCCCGCTGGGGAGACCCTTCTCGCCTCCTTTGCCGTCACTGTGTTGTAAGGCTGGTACCTAGCCGGAACAAGACTACGGGAGGACAGAAGGGCTGCCTGGCCCTAGACGCTCCGCCGCGCTCCCAGGGAGAGCTGCAGCTTGCTAAACTAAACCTAGCGTTTACAACAAATAAGTATTCCTCAGAGTAAGCAAGGTCGTATTTGCTTACTTACTGAGTTCAGTGGAGTCTGACTTTTACCCACAGTTGGTCTGCAAATTGCAAGAAAAGTATTTCCCTGTTTTGGCTAGACACATTGCAGTGAAGGATAGAGGGGTGTGGCCCTCCTATTAGCGCCTTCTCGAGCAGTTCTATGACCTGTAGCAGTTAAGTGAGAAACCCGTGGGTGTACACCTCTCTCCCTGTCTCCCTTCCTCCCCTTCTTCCTTCTCACCCTAGTCGTATAAGGGCTACATCCATCCTGTGTTCTCAACTGTAACTGTCATAAATTCCGTGCATTACAGACTGATATCTTTTCATTTGTACTACTGATAAACCAGATATGTATAAGAGGATTTCCAGATCTCAAATGTGATCCTAAAGTGTCCATTCTTAATAATAATTATGCAACATTATGTTCAAGATATCTGGAAGTTCTTTTCTTTGGAACTGTTTTGAATTAGGTGTTTGACTAAGGTTTAAGATAAAATAAGATATATGCTTTAGACATAAAGAATGGATTATTATATTTGGAATACAGTGAAAAAGTTAAGACAGGGAATTAAATGTGCCAAAAATTTAGAAGTCACATCCTCTTTCCTTCATATTATACTAGTTAGAAGAAAAGATCAAACACCATTATACTATTAAGTTATTACTTTCAGTGAGTACAGTTTATTTTGGCTGAATTTGTTTTCCTATAAGTTAGTAACCCAAAAATGTGGTTACTACAATATCTATGATGGTAGACTTAGAAAAGATCAGCTGGAATTAGGTAGAAAAGAAAGACTTTTAAGCAAATGAAGCTATTTATTTTATAAGATCGGTTTACTTGTCAAGGAATCCATGAGTTTGCTTCTATTTATATTTTTGTCATTTAAAACAATTAAAATAGGTTGTCTCTCTTTGTGGCAGTTCAAAGAACTATCTGAGTTTAAAGAAATTAAGCATATCACCTGCATCACCTCCAAAAGTCCTGGGGGGAAAAAAAAAGAAATTTACTTAGATCACTGAGTTTTCAGCTGTCAAGTTCACAGATTACTTCCCAGCTGTTAGATACCTTGCGTCATCACAGTTCAGAAGTAGTGTCTAGGTAGAATCACACCTTGATGAACCAGGTATGTTTGCACTATGTGTTTTTCTTCCTTTACAAAAGGAAAAGATATGCCTGATTAGAAGCTGATGATGCAAAACTAGCATTAACATCTGGGAGATTTTCATTTTTACAGTTGCTGCTTCTTAATTCTGTTCCTGAAGTCACCTCGAAGTTGAACTGAACTTGAGCCTGAGAACAGGGTACCTTGCACACAATATATTTATGCTGGGCTAAGGGCTTATTCAACATCTGCATATAATTCTGCTTATATTTTTTACTTAATTTACGGAATTTTCTAGAAAGATTATGAGGAAAAGGCAGCTTGCGAGTGCCATACGACAGTCAATTCCTAGGATTTAGTCATTCATTTTAAACAGTCAATGTGTTGTTTTAATCACTTTCTGAATTATATGACCATTATTCAAGGATGAAGCATTTTATGACTTGAACTGCCAGACATTTATATGCTGTATGAATTCTCACATTTTAAATTGACTCTAAAGGAATCACGTCTGAAAATCATCTCTTGTTTACATTTGAAAAGAAATCTAACATTGTTTTCACCCACAGACGGGATGGATTGAACACCGATTTCTACTGCAGTTCTGTCACTGCCTTTCAACAGCGAAAATGTTTATCTTTGGGGGCAAAATTTGTCTTCCCAGAAAACTAAGCAAGAAGAAACTTTGGCAGGAGGATCGCTGCTTCAGCTTTGCATGTTTTATGTCCTTCGTAAGGCTGAGCATGATGAGGATGCTGGGATCTCTCTTTACAGAAGTGAGTAGTCAGAGATGGGAATGAATCCAAAACAGAGTGTTATGAAACTCTAATATTGTTCAGTCTAATCTTCTAACAAAACTGAAAAAATAACAATAATGGAAAACAGAGGCAGTGCCTATATTTTTATCTTTGATTTTCTTAGAAAGCAGAGTACTTTCAGCACTGTATTTGATGCACATTGAGGGGCTCTGATCCACTGATTTCAGGAGCAGGTGATAGACACAATAAGCCTGTGATGCATGCTGAAGCAGAGGCTTTTTAAGCTATTTTTTCAGATCAGTACAAAATTCATCTTACAAACTTTTTCAGATTCTTCATCATATTTAGTTCTCTAAAACTAGGGGTACATATTATTCAGTTTTAAACATTAATCACTAAGTTGATATAAAGCACTTTTCCCTGAACTTATTTTCCTACCTTTGCCAACTCTTAAGGTTGCAGCCGAAGTCAGACCTAGATCTCAGAAGAATAAAACAAAGGGTTTGCTGATATGACTAAACCACATCTTGTTCATAAACAAGGCCATCTAAAGGTATCTTAGGTACCTCTGCGTAACAAATCAGGAACAGCCAGCTCTTATCTTCCAGTGTGGCCACCCAGCATTACACATAGAGATAAAGCATTTTCTGCAGCTTTGTTTCCAGAACCCCACAGTGCAGTTGTCGGCTTCGGACAGCAGAAGTACAAGTCCGAATTGCATTTGTGCCAGCCAGGAACTGCTGTGTGCCTGAGGGACTTCTTAGCTGCACCCAGCTGTGCAAATGGATCCAAATTAAAGTGAAAACCCAGCCAACTAAGTTGTCATAAAATCGCCATTAAAGAATTACACAATTCTTCATTAAATCCTTGGCTTCCTATTCATAATTAGAGATGTGTGGGTAAGTAGAATAATTTGAGCATTTGCAGCTGAGTTATTCCAGGTGTTATTAAACTAATATGATGTAACTGACATGTAGCATATTGCTTACTGTCCCTTAGGAAATGCATGGAGAAAATATGTTGTATCTCTGAGGCCAATAAGATGGGGAAAACATTTTAATGAAAAAAAGGGAACAGTTTTAAGCAGCATTTTAACACCATAATCCAAACTGTATTCCTGCATTTTATGAAAATCACTTTCTTGCTGTGAGACAGAAAATATAGTTAGGATACTTGAACAGTGGAGGTTTTGTCAAATACCAGAATATAAAATGATGGAGACAAATGGGTGTCTGAGTGGAAGGAATACAGGCTCAGAGAGAAATACTCACTACAAGGAACATCCAGCCTGTTCACAAAGAGCCTGCCAGTTGCAGGCTTCCATAAATGCACTTCATTTATTAAGCAGAAGAACAGGTTTGAAACTGTGGGAGATGAACAGAACTGCTGCATGTTTTGTGCTTGGTCTACGGATGATTGAAAACCCAAGGAAATACAAGCCCTGAAGGAAGCTACAGTGGCTGCAATGAGGTGCTGCTGATGTGCCATTCTTGAAAAGCATTAAATTTGGAAGCACTGCCAGCATCAAAGTGCAAGAATTATTATTTAGTCTATTTCACAGCAGTAATATCTGGTCTCAGGTTGGGTAAAGTTTGTTTGAGGAGCTATGGATGAAATGTGGAAAGAGAGGCCCTCGCATAAAGAAAAAAAAAAAGAGGGATTGAACCTGAAAAATCTTCTGCCATAAATCATTGTAGTTACCACATATATCAGTTTCCCAAAGCATATTATATTGACATACTTCTCAACTTCCCCTGAGAGTATTTTGAATTTTCATCATTAATGTTAAATGAAATATAAACATACCAATTTGTAAGCCTAAGAAACCACCATGGGTCTTCGGACAGAGTCCTAAGTTTGTGTTCCTGCTACACCTTGCCAAGAGAACAATAGTTAGTTGTTGGTGACAAATATATGTGCTGCACACAGCCCTGCGCCCAACACCCTCATGTCCTTTTTCTGAGAAGAAAGAGAGAAGAAATTTCATTAAACTGAAAAGGTCTGCAAAAGAGTTTCTTGTCATTCTAATTTGGCAACAGTGGTAGCAAAAGACAGACTAACCAAGTTGCACAAGTCTCACACAGATCCTGGAAAATATTTCAGACTTCTGTCAGTGCTTCGTCTTTTCTAAACAGAGTAAGTTTGTCCTGAGAGCCTGATCCCAACAACAAAGTGAATATCAGACAAGCTTCTATTCCTAGGGTCTGAGGTATGTATTTCAAACCAAAAAATATAAAGTAAAAACTGTCTTGTACTTCTTTGAATTGAGAAATGACATAGTCAGAACAAACCCAATACAATTATATCCTCTATGGATTTAGCATAGAGAATTAGTCACAGGATGGATTAAATACTGCCATGGTCCCCCCTGATTAAAGTATCACCAATTCTGGTCATGTACTGTTAAATGCTTACATGCAATCTACTTGCAAGGATTTTAGTGTCAAATAGACTACTTAGCAATACACCCACATTTTCTTTATTCCTTTTACAGAATATATAAAGAAATGAAGGTATCTGCTGAAAAGCTGGTCAAAACAGCTATGGATGAGAAATGTTGTGACTTCAAAATAGGGAAATTTAGAGGAATGTGTCAGTTTCTATTAAAATGTCAGTGGTAAGCCTGGGAATTCAGAGAAGAAAAAACAAAACAAAACAAAAACTGCAGGATCTCTGTAGGCAGTACTTATACACATGAGAAATAAACAACATGAATCCATGCTCCTACTTTCAGTTAACTGTAATAAGAACTGATTCACTCTCTGAGTCCCACATAAGTACCAATGTCATCAGCTTATTTGTTATTCCAGAAGTTACTTCTCTCTTCTTTATAAAAAAAGAGGATACATGTTATGTAATCTCATTTTTTGACACAATTGAATTTCTAAAGCAAAATACCCTAATCTTTCACCTCCTTTCTCCAAGCCTGTACAATACAACTACACAAGACAGGGAAAGAAAGGGTGAAAGTCAACAACGATCACCTTCTAAGTAGAGCTGTTATACTACTTAGCCCAGCATGCATGCCTACAAAATGCACATTATATGTGATCTTTGTTGATTTCCTCTCACTTGTATCCAAGTCTCTACATTCTGGTTTTTGGCTCTATTCTTTACCTTTGGTCATTGTGATGGGTTGCTCTTGGCTAAATGCTGGGTACCCACAAAACCGGTCTACACCTCCCTCCTCATCAGGACAGTGAGGGGAGAAAATAAAGATCAAGATAAAGACAGTTTAATAAAGTAAAAGCAAAGGTCATGCTTGCAGAAGCAAAGGAAAACAATTATTCTCTACTTCCCATCAGCTGATGATGGCCAGTGCCCACTCTTCCTCCACCTTTCCTTGGCTTTTATTGATGAGCAGACTCCATGCAGTATGGAATATCCCTCTCATCAGTTTGGTTCAACTGTCCTGTCTATGTCACCTCGAGAATCTTGCCCACCCCAGCCTACAGCTCAGTGTGGGAATGCTGGAAGGACAGACTTGATGCAGATCCATTCAGCAACAGTCAAAACACTGGCATGTTACAGACACCTTTCAAGGTAGTAACACAAAGACCTAAAAATGATTTTTTTTTCTCTTCACTGCTGTTACTTCACTTTTTATGCTTGATCTCAGTGGTTCCCAGCCAAAGAGCAAGGCATCACCTTTGTGGTTCAAGCACTCTAAAGGTAAGGCACAGTACTGGGCTTAAGATAATAAGTGCTGAGGTATCTGCATTGGGTTTGTGAAATTTAAAGAAGTATTGAGCATTTCTATTTTCATCATGTGAGGCTAAGTCACAAAAAGGTTGTGAACATCTGATGTGCACCAGTTTCAAAATGCAATCTCTTTCTTTCTTTCTTTTCCTAAAGATCATCTTTCATGCTCACTGTGCTTTTAATTTTGCTTCCTGAATTTTTCTGCCTAGCAGTGAGATCTCCTTCAGGAACAGAGTGTTATTTTCATTATTCCAGAAGGATGACTGATTCAATTTTCAACACACCATCTTCCTTTTATTGTTATCATGTAATTACATATTTCTAATGGAGAAAAAAGGTGTATGGTAATATTTTTATTCAAAACAGTTAAACCGTACTGTAGCCAAGATATTAATGTGAACCTCAACAGAGATTCAATATGTTCATTGTTCCTTATTTTTAATATAGTCTAATTTGCCAAATATATATTTTTTATTCAAGCATACCAGTGCCTATCCAAATATAATTCACAACATCTCAAATATTTGTCATCACATTAAATAGAGCTAATAGTTTTTGTACCTATAAAATTAAACTTTGAAGTTTTTCACCTTGAAATTTCTGTATGTCATCAGTGCTTCAGCAGAGTCTGTATTTTTTTAAAATGCTGAAAGCAAAGTATTTCATGTGCTCAGACATCAGATTCTGCAGTATTTAGTATTTAATAGGTTTCTAAGGATGTACAAAACCAAAAGTTATAGCCCTTGGTCAAAACCAATTCCAATATTTCAACTTCATGTATAAAATATGACTTTTATAGAATAGTTTTAATGAAGGATCAATCAATAAAATAATGTTTTAAAAAGTAAAACACAACTTTGTCTCAAAGAGTTTTATATGTGACATGAATCTGGTAAGTGAACAGGCCACAGCTCTCTTTGTCCCCTACTCACTAGTTTCCCAAATTGCTCTCCAGTCAAGGGAACTGTCACCTAAAAATTTATTACAAAGATCGAAAAATAATCTCAGTATTTCACAGGCATAACTAAGATATGTAAATTCAGCCTGTGCTATTCAATTACCAGCTTGGATCTGAGCAGTTCTTGAGAAGTATCTCTCTCTCTGCATGAAGTCCACAGGAGCATTACAGTGAAGGTTCTCCTGCATTAGTACTTGTTCTGGTACATTGATCACCACTGGATCCATCTTCAAGGTCTCATAAATTGTTTATAAGAACTGAGATCATCAGCTAGAATAAGGATGTGTTCACTGTGTATAGCAGGGAAGTTTAATTCTGAATAATGGGGGAACAAGTATTAAAACAAGAAATAAACCAAAATAAAAAGCTACATTTCTCACTTTTGTGATAGGTTGAAAACCTATCAGATTTAGCAGGTACTTGGCATGTTTGATTTCAGCATGATGAGAAGGTCCATTGAATGAAAGGGTCAGGATTTGTAATAACACATTCTTTCTTAGAATAGCTGATGTTCTTGACCACAAGACTTGCTTGATTCTCTTTAATGCTTAATTCTTTTTCATATTACATCATACATCAGCTTACTCATTTTCTGCCAGATCAACTGGGAACCAAAAAAGTTCTCTTTCAACTTTTGGCCATATTTAGGAGTAAATTATTATCCATTCTGCACACAGACCACCTGAACTATCATCTTTCACTCTGACAAATACATTCCTAATGCAGTCAATACTCCAATTGTTGGTGAAATAGCTACACTCTAAATCATCTATATTGTGAGGATTTTAGGCACGGTATTTTGTGATTATCTACTCACCTCTGTTATTTAAACTATTATACCTCTTTTGTTGTCGGTGGAATGCTGTGAAACTAAGGAAGAAAAGAGAGAAAGCCATGTTTGTAATGAAATCCTATGTTAGGATAAAATGTCAGGTCTTGAAGGTCCTATGTTTGCAGAGGAAATAAACTATAATTTATAGTGATGTTAGGGCAAGAGATAATATCAAAAGAACATATACATTTACACACACACAAATCCATGTATCTGATATAGTTTTTCATGTATACATACAGGGAGTAAGGATACGAAAATATTCCATTTTTTCAGTTGTACAGAGTACTTCTGCAGTAGCTTGCTACATTGTCACCTTTAAATGTATAAGATGGTCAAAGACGTTCAGTTTCTGAGAGCCTGCTTTTCAAAGGACTTGGATTATCACAGTGAAGGTATATAATGAGTTGTAACTGTTTCTTCACACAGCTACATTATCTATATGTAAGTAGGAAATGTACTAATGTATTTCACATAAATATACAATTTTATCTCATTTTATTTCCCTCTCCTTCCTCATTTCTTTCCATTCCTTTTCTTTCCTTCCTGGCTGTATAGGAGAATTTTCTTTCTGTGTATTTTATCTCACTATCTCTTCAACAAGGACCCAGTACCGCATTTTTCTGGGCCTTAGTATCTCAACAAAACAGGGTTAATTCTGCTAAGACTTCTCAATTGAAATCAAGAGTTATATAAATCCCAGTGTTTAAATATAAACCCTAGCATGCGACAAATATGCTGAATAGCTATCAGATAATACTGAAAAATTTACTTAATTTATCTTTATGTTAAAGGAAGTAAAAAATTGGTAAACAAATCTTTAGAACAGTTCATTTTTACCTATAATTTTCTTATTTTGTTTGTTACTGCTTTTTGGTTTTTTGAATATGCACTGCCTACAAAATCCTGATTTGTTGAACCTCTGGGACTGTCACCTAATGCTTGGGCCACTCACCCAAGTAAGTCTACAGTCTGCCTTGTTAACTGTCTAAACACTGTCAGCAGTGCATTGCCATGCTTCTTCTGTCTGCCCATTTTGTGGCTCTGAAGCTGTGGGCAATCCAGGTTCATGAGCCATCCAATTTATGCTCTTACGACAAGACATTATCACGTGAGAAGACTGTATCTTCTGAAAAACCCAAAGCTGCAACTATGAAGGAGTAGTAAATGCTAGGAAGGGTGAGAGAGAGTGTGTGTGTATGTGTCTGTGTGTGTGAAAATAAAGAAACTTTTCTAATGTCCATATCATAAAATTTCCCTGAATCTCAGATGAATGTCCTATTGCATTTTGAACCATAGGCCACCAAGGAGCTGTGTTCATCTCTGTCCCAGTACTGTCCATTCCTTTACCCCAGACACCAGGGTGTCTGGGGTAATTGTCCTGTTTTTTCTGAACTGTCCCTCAGGAGTCCAGTGGGACCAGTGCTATTAAATATCTTCAGCAATGACACAGATGAAGAGTTCGAGTGCACCCTCAGCAAGTTTGCAGATGACACGAAGCTGGGTGGTGCAGTTGACACTCCTGAGGGACACGATGCCATCCAGAGGGCCCTGGACAAGCTCGAGAAGTGGCCCATGGGAACACCATGAGGTTTAACAAGGCCAAGTGCTGGTGCTGCACCTGGGTCAGGACAAGCCCTGGTGCCAACCCAGGCTGGGGATGAACAGATCGAGAGCAGCCCTGCCCAGAAGGACCAGGGGGTGCTGGGGGTGAGAGCTGGACATGAGCCAGCCATGGGCACTTCCAGCCCAGAAAGCCAAGTGTGTCCTGGGCTGCATCCAAAGCCCGTGGGCAGCAGGGGAGGGAGGGGATTCTGCCCCTCTGCCCCGCTCTGGTGAGACCCCACCTGCAGAGCTGCCTCCAGCTCTGGGGTCCCAGCACAGGAAGGACATGGAGCTGTTGGAGCGAGTCCAGAGGAGGCACCAAGGTGATCAGAGGAATGGAGCACCTCTGCTATGAGGAAAGGCTGAGAGAATTGGGATTGTTCAGCCTGGAGAAAGGAAGGTTTAACAAGTACCTGAAAAGAGCTCATAAGAAAGATGGAAAGGGACTTTTTACAGGAGCATGTAACAGAACAAGGGGGAATGGCTTCAAAATGAAGGAGAGTAGGTTTAGCTCAGATATTAGAAAGGAATTTTTTGCTGTGATGGTGGTGAGGCACTAGAACAGGTTGCCGAGAGAAGTTGTGGGTGTCCCCTCTCTGGAAGTGTTCAATGGGATGGGACTTTGGGAAACCTGGTCTAGTGGAAGGTGTCCCTGCCCATGGCAGGCCAGCTGGAACTAGATGACCTCTAAGGCCCCTTCCAAGACAAGTCATTCTATGATACTATCATTCTTTGATTCTGTGATACAGAAGTTGTTTCATTTTGTTGATAGATTGCACTGAGAACAAAAATAACCCCAAAACATTAAGCTTAAATCCATATTCCTAATAGACATGTGCCTAAACAGCAGGTGCATTTCTGTCCTTCGGCTTACAGCTACTCTCGTTATGATTTCCCTCTGTCTTCTGTGCCAATCTGATTGCTACCCTAATCCTCTCTCTCTGCCAGCTCATCTCAAACTTTTTCATACTGCCTCCTTTTAGTCACACAAATTCTGTCTTCCCTTGCTCCACCCAGCAAGTACCTCACTGATCAGCAAGGCAGCCAGCCCCCTGCACAGGAGTCACCAGACAAAGCAAGCCCGATCAAATTCCAATTTAAGTTTCCCTGCTATCAGTATTATACTGCACAGCATCTCCTGACAACCTACAGGGAAAATTACAGAAAAGGCCTTGCTCATCTCCTGAACAGAAAATGCTTGCTTCATTCAGCCCATGACAGTTCTGTGAAAATTCAGCATGCTCATGACAATCAGCATTGTAAAAGAACCTAGTAGTCAGTCTGTGATAAGTTTTTATGATGTTGTCTGAGCTGCAATTTCAGAAAATTATACTTTTGTTAAATCTGGACAATAGTTCTTATAATCTCAAAGGACAGTTCTTCTATACTCCATAGTTTGGATTCTAGCAAATGCCAAAGCTTTTAGTAAACTAATGTCTGAAATGGCATAACCACATGGAGTTTGGCTGTTCTCTTATGCCCTTTAAACAAAGGCACGCAACCAGCATGAAAATTCTGTCCAAAATGCTTAAAGCTTGGCAAGCTTAAGCTGAGGTCAAGGGTCCCATAATAGAGTCCATTACCAAATTAACATTAGGTATCATTGCCAGTGCCATCTGTTTCTTAAAGCACTTACAGGAAGAAAAATTTGTACAATGCAGGTGAAACATTATGTTTTAAAGAAAAATACATCATGATATAAAGGATGTGTAAGAACAATGTTTGAGGTATTTTGGTGCTGCTTTTTTTTTTTTTTTTCTTACTCTATGGAAGCATCATACTTTGCCTTTACAACTGTACATCTGCCTCTGGAACTTAATAATGAAATTCTGTGCCTGTTACTGCACCCTTGCACAACCCTAATAGTGTACTCCTCTACTAGAGATAACACTTTGAGATAGAAGGTCAAGTTTTCTGACCTCTGCAACTTCAGTTTCAAGAGGATATCAGTTTTACCTATGAGCTCCAAACTCTAAACAGAATGTGCTACATGCTGGACTTTGCATGAGCCAGGCAGAACTTATTTACTTCTTTTTGTCTTCTTGGAAGCAGAAAATGTACAACCAACCAAGTCAAAGACTTTGGAACTGGAAAATAAAGGGAGAAAAAAAATTGGATTTATTTATTCATTTTCTAACAAATGTATAGTTTTGATTGTCATTTCAAATGTTATTTTTACTGCATTTAGAAACCAACTGCTCGACTCTAGAGATCTACAACATACACAAGATGAAGGTCCATGAAAATATTCCATTAATGGAAGGAGGTGATGGTTAGCAGTGTGACTGCCTAACGTGTTAGGACTACTCTCACTAGAATGTATGACCCCATTTTTGCATTTACCCAGAGAATCTAAATGATCCTGTAGAGAACAGACTGTTACTAACATTACAGAAATAAATGGCTCAATTCCTTCTACCTGGCATCCTTATTAAACATGGGTGTCTAATCAAATACTGGAGACTCTTGTAAATGAACTAGCGCAACTAACCTGGGGTCTTGTTTTAAAATTGCAAACATAATGATTAGCAGCTGCCTGGAGCCTCTGGAAAGAAAACTGAGAGGAACTAAAACCTTTCTTTAATTCTACATTTTCGTTGTAAAAATTGAGGTAACATGCTTTTATCTTTTTGTACCTAATCAAATACAGGTGGAGAGGAGCCAAAGGGGGAGAAATGAAAGCAAAAGAGATACTATAGTTCTAGTGTTTATTGGGGATGTAAGTCAGTCTCATAAAACAACACCCACTAAGTCACTGGGTTTTCATAAACTGCTGCATTGTCAAATTAAAAAATATTTAGGTTTTATCTTACTCCCCACTGTCTTTTAAAATAATCCCATATACAAAGATGTAACTAAGGTCATATGTCTGTAGGAAGACTGTTTTACTGCAATAGCTTAGGTTACTCTGGTTAATTTCTGAATGACAAATGACACCTCCACTGCATTTTAAAAAATGCTCTAAAAATAAAGGAGTTTTTTTCTGGAAAAATAAAGCTCTTCTCTTAATTGGAACCAAACCTACGTCAATGTATTTATGAAGAATCAGAAGAAATTTTACATAATAGAAATAATATATAATATAAATAATAAATAATAAATAATATATATATATAATAAATAATATAATTAAATAATAAAAGCAGAGGCTAACAACTTTTTATTAAGGAATCCCTCTAAGTCCTCCCCTCCCCTCTTTAATACTCACTGTTGTTGGCATGCAAAAATGAATATTTGTTTCATTGCAGTGAATATTCTACCAGTTCNATATATATATAATAAATAATATAATTAAATAATAAAAGCAGAGGCTAACAACTTTTTATTAAGGAATCCCTCTAAGTCCTCCCCTCCCCTCTTTAATACTCACTGTTGTTGGCATGCAAAAATGAATATTTGTTTCATTGCAGTGAATATTCTACCAGTTCCCTTATATTTTATTTAAGTTATAGACAATGAGGTGTTTTACAATGGTAGGTAGTGAGACACCTATTATGCGTGTGTTTTATGAAATGTGAAGTATTTCCACCTCCTTTGAACAGATGTGTTCTGCCTGAGTACAAACTTCATATTACTACAAAATACAGACGAAAATACTTCTATTTATCCAGGCTACTTTCTTAGGGTAACAGAAAAAGAAAATTGGGAGCTCAGATTAGAAAAAAGCAATATTCACTTGTATCAGTGGATGAAAGGATGGGAAGATGCCTTACAGGTGACACATTTAATGCAGTTCCACCCCCTTACCCGGTCAAGCATAAGTAGTCATTGTTATGTTCAGTCTAAATTCTAAATACCCTTCTACCGTTCAAAATCTCCACTCCCAGGCTGGACATCGGCTTCGAATCTGAGCAGCAGCTTCCAAGATAACTACTTTGGAAGTAGTGGTGGACTTGGATGTCTAAAAACACAGGTACAGGTGGTTAAATATCTAACACATAGAAGACAACTATTTTTTTTTTTAAACACTTAAATTTTTAATTTTTTCCACTGTAATTACTGTAATAAAAATTACTGTAACAGAAAAAAAAAGGTGTCTTGACAGATAGTGCTCCAAAGTGCCTTCTTTTTTTATAAATTATCTATTAAGTAGAGCACTTATATAGCCATCAACGTGCACTCACAGTAGATGAGATTATTGTTCACCTCTGCATTGCAACAAAATTTAGGAAACACTTAAATCCCTGCCTCCATGGGCTGGGACACTTCAGACAATGAAATTTCCACAAAGAAGCTTTCAAGTCCTAACACAGGGCATCCTATGAGATTTTGCTTGCTGATCAGGCAGCCCGTGGAACACAGCTGGATGATTAACATACAATAGAACCCCTTCTATACAGAAGTTCCAGCTGAACGCAAGCAGAATTAGTCTTGCATATTACCCAGCCATCAGCCAAATTTGTAGTGCAAAAAAACTGCACGAAAAAAGTAAATCATTTAGAAAACTGTGCAAGTCGTGTATAACACACAGATTTTGCACTCCTGATAATACATATGAAGAAAGATAATACTCCTGATTACTGGACTGCAAAGAAGTAAAGTGGAAAAAATGAGGAATTAAGAGGTAAAATAAATTTCCAGGACCAGAGATTGCTTAAGTTAGAAAATTTATCTGCATACCCTGTAAGAATTCATAGAAAGACTTCTCTTCCTTAGGAAGGATAAATATTACAACTTCAGAGGCAGAACAAAGCGAAGTTAAATAGATTTCTCATAACAGTTAAATTCTTGCAAGAATACCTGAATCCAGTTCTGTGCTATGCAAGCAAAATTCAGAGCTGATTTATGTAAGTCCAACTCCCTTTAACAAAGTTATTTAAGTTTGATTTTAGAATTTTTGATCATTAAAAAGAGTTACCCTGTGAAACCTAAAATGCAAAGTGTATTTTTCTTCTAAGTTCTCCCTAGTGAGAAACTAAACATTAGTGATCATTACACGGATATTAAGTGACGTGGCATGTTCAGAGTGAACTCTGACTCCTCGCTTCCTACACTCCACTGGAAACTGCCCCTTTCATCTAAAGAATTAAAACATGTTCTTTGTTTTTGTAAATGCTTGCCCACACCACCAAAAAAACCTTTGAAAGAGGAAACACATGTCAGGGCCTGTTGTGGTGTTCAATTCATTTGGAAGGATATATTAAAGGGAATATAAGTTATATTTGTAAAGGAATAGAGAAGTTTAAACCTGGGAATAAAGAGAAAGAGTTAGAAAAGAGACAGAAGTTAGGTATTTTAAGGGGGAAAAGAAAGGGTTCTGGAGAAAAAGTTTGCAAAGAAAGTGCCTTGGTGGCATTTTTTCAACTACTAATGAAAGCAGTATGTAGCTAAAATGTCAATGTTTTTGCCCCAAAGGCCAATGTATTATGCTACTACTTCACAATGCCTTCACGTATAACGCACATTTGTACAAATAAGTCACAGCAGAGAACCTAAAGGGCTCAATTCTTTGCTCCTTGAGGCTGATGTCAATGATAACTCTCTCTGACTGTAACAAAGAAAGTTCAGGCTTCCAGTGAACTAGGACCATAAATCAATTTATGCTGGGTGTGATAAGCTAGTGGAAATACTGGGACAATACCACATAACAGAGCAAACTGGAGCTAAATTTCAGCCACATAACTGCTCAGAAATTCTACAACATTTTACCTTTCAAAAAATTTATTTTTGTAACTTCTTTTTTTTGTTTGCAGAAACACATTCCCATATTTTATAATAAATTCAATGTATTTTGTATTTAAATGCTGTGAAGTAAACTTATTGCCACTCAGCCATATTTTGTTGGACGTATCTTACTAATGTTAGTCTCATTATAATGTTTGTCTCTAAATTCATTGTATTGATTTACAATTTTATTTATCTGTTAACTAGTCTTTACAAAATGTAAAGAACCCTTGACTGGCAAATGAAGCATTTTGAAAGAGAGCAAATTTCATAGAAAACAGTGCCTTCAAACTCAATTTTTAAAGAAATGTAAGGAGCATTCTGTAATGCACAATTTCCGTTTTCCTATTCTTTCTAATTAGTTGCGTTTTCAGAATTTATGCAATTGAAAACAACAGTCCTGGATGCCTGGCTCATGGTCCCTAATGCAGTGACAAAAAAAAATTAGTTTGATGCAATTTGCACAGCTTTTTCTGTCTTGCAGTTATACTGAACACATAACATGGTTGAATACATTTCCGCTCTGGCTACAGTTTGCACCTCCTCCTATGCCTCAGGGCTGTTTTCGCATACCAATTGTAATGCGTGTGAAAACAAAACTATCACGTACTTGCTGTTTCAGTAGGACGAAACAAGTTAGAGAAACCAAGATATTTATTAGTCTTTCCCATTCTTTACGTGATGGATATGAGAAAGTAATTCATTGATGTGTGGCTTGGCATGAAAAAAAGTCAATATCTTTGCTAAAATAAATTACTTTTTTTCCCTGTGATTTCAAGAATCAGTTCAAACTAAGGCTTATCTGTAGTAATCTGTATTTAATGTATGCAGTCTTGGATCTCTTTCATTCCTGGGATGAACTCAGGTGATCAAATGAACTTATATAACTAGCATGAGAATTAGTATCTAAGAGTAATTCCATCTGAGTTCTTTGTAATCATTTACTCTTCCTGAAAGCACTAGCTGTTTTCTTTTTAATAAGGATACTTGATTTCTTGAAAATCTGGTATAAGCAACTCCAGCACTTTCATTTAGAAAAATTAAAACACTGTAAGCTTATTAAAACAGTTTTCCTTTGTTAGCTGTGCTTTACAAGACAAATACCTCTCTTTACTAATAATCTTTTAGCACCTGACCAAATGGTGAAGTTATAAACAGCCATGTAGACAAGAGGTGAAGTACAGGCTTTGAATGACATCAAAGAGAACTTGTTTTGTGGAGTACAATGAAAAAAACCCTGCACATGGTGTGAATCACAGCAGAGGTTTCAAAAGAAGTTTTAGCCTGTTCTTCATTAAGTGGTCAGAACACACTGTGTAAATGAATTCCTCTTTTTCATCTCTTGTTTCTTCAGCATGATCTACCCCCTCAAAAAAAGTGACTACTGCATCCCAAAATTGTGCAGAAACCAAGGTTCCCATTTTTATGAGGTTTTTTTAAGTTGTCAGACCATCATCTCTTTTGGAATGAAAAAAACATTGAGCCCTAAAAATTTACTAGAGAATGTTCACAAGAAATAATTTCAGGTCACTTTTCTTGTTTTCTTTTGAAAAGAAAAAAAACATGTATTGCCATTGTATTCAAACTCTGCACTTTGAATATTGAGATAAATTCAAAAGTAGTTCAAAATAGGAATGTTCTCTTCTAAAGAGACATTATTGAAGACTTCCACTTTTTCTGAAAACAATTTTATCATCGAAGGTAACTGATTTTTATGAAACCTGTTGCTACCAACAAATCATCATTTTCTGAAAGAATATTCCAATGTGAATTGCCAATTTTTGTCACCATTAAGTAATTTTCAAGGACAAAATTCAAGTTAAAAAAAAAAACCAAACAAAAAAAACCAAACCAAACCAAACCAAAACAAAACAAAACAAACAAACAAACAAAAAAACAACAACAACAAAAAAAGAAGGCACATTCTTAATATAAAATAAGTATTTTTTGCTTTCCCTGCTTTCCACCTTCATTCAAAGAAAAAATAAATCCAACTGGGTTTAAAACAATTCAGGTTAGATCAATTATTTAAAAATCTTTGAATTCAAAGAATAAAGTGTATATTTCTTTGTCAGGCTGTAAACATCACTCTTACAAGATCAAGTCTTTTCAAAAGTTCCTAACAGCTAAAGTTCTAGAAAGTGTAAATACTTTTACAAAAATTGGAAAAAAGCAAACAGATTAGACAAAAAAATTAAATATTCCCAGCTGTATAGCTCAACCTGGAAACTATTTCAAATCCAGAGAAACCAACCCATGTCTCCATCTCTAATAGGAAAAGTTGAGATTTCTACTTATGCATGCCATTTAAGACCCTAATTTCTATAATAATAGTAGTAAAACCTCTTTATTAGAACTTTAAAGCTTATGAAGTGGAGACAAGAGCTGTTGAATGGTGAACTTGTTCATTATTTTATCCCAAAAATGTGATGCTAGAATCTTTTCCTCTTCTTGAAAGCTTTGAATCTACAAATTTTATTACAGGACTCTTTTGGCTTTGAGCCTTTCAGTCTTAACCTTTTTTTTGCATAAAAGCAGATTAATACATTCAGTATTCTTTTAAGAAGTCTATACCTGAATAAAAGATTCATTGTGCATAATGAGATGACTAATTAAGATGACTCTTACTACTTCATAATTTGCATCTTCTTTTTTGTGACCTGTTCTTTATAACATTGACACGGGTAACTAGTTTTCTGAAGAACTAACCCATTAAGTGTATCTTTTAACATTGCACCACTTCAGCAAGATAATTTAATATCTGAGTGAATGAACTTAATGTTAAAAATGTTCCTGAGAAGGACGGACATATTTAAGGGTCCTACAGTGCCATGTTTGTTCCATTAAATGCAAATAGTGATGCCATCTCTGTCAGTTTCTCTGACTATACACACACAGTTAGTGAATAGCTTCTACACAAAAGCTGTGGCTACATAACCTCTGTGGCAGGGATATCATGGCTAATGGAATGGATTTGACCATGACTTGACTCCAGATACCTTGGAGAAACAATTCTGGTATTTTGAAAACCTGGTAAAGTAAGAATTATTTCTGGGTGGGTTACACCAGAGCTTGAGTTATCTTGTACAAGAGGAAAAGATCAAGTAAAAGCCTCTACGTTTCTGTAATATCTTCCATCTCCACATTCTGGCTGTCACAAATAGCTGAGTGTGATTTCTATGAAACAAAACCCTGCAATGCTTGTGACTGGAGACCCTTTTTTAATTTATTTATTTCTGATGGGTCAGACTAGATTATATTATTGTAATCTGTTAGTTGATGAAGTCCACTGGAGACACAGAAAAACCATCAGTATGTGATAGTGCGCAGTTTAATCCTAAATCCAGAAATTTACCAGGAATAATTTTTCCATTGTTCTCCAGTGGTCAATCATCTTTGTTCAAGTTACAGTGAAATCAGATATAATACCCACAGTTAAGCTGTTCAACTATGTTTACATGTGGAGGACAAAAAGAGCAGGCATTGCTGGGCTCTAATTTCTTCTGTGCAGTGTTTTGATATACACTTGGTTCACATCTTAAAATAATGACATGACAAGCAGAGCCATGCACTGTCTCCTAAGCAGCTAAACCTTGGTATTTTCTAGAAGTAAAAGCATACGCTGTTCATGCCTATATGGTTCAGAGCTATGACCACAGTAGTGAAATTATAGGCCAGCTAATTCAGTTTCATTTTTGTTTGTAAAACCCATAATAATTTCTAGGCCAAGATCTATGAAGATCTTGCATTTTCTTGTCTTTCCACAAAGACAAATCATTAAATTTACTGGAAATAAAACCTCCAAATCAGGAGGTTTTACCTGGCTGGTAAGCAACAGTTCCAATGCCCTCCTTTTTTTGGTAATTTTTTTAGTATTAATACTATAGTTTAAAGTGTCAAGAAAAAGAAGAGGTTTTATAAGTTTTCAGCTTACCTGCCTTCCAAACAGGGCTGTTTCCTACCTCATTTTAATTCTGCTTCTCTTAATTTCCATTCTTTTAAGTATGCTAAGAGGACAGTCTGCATAGACAGCTTCACCTCTTCTACCTCTTCATCTTGTAAGCTTGTTCTTCTCTGATTCAGCTTGAATGTTTTATGTCATTTGCCTCTTTTGCCTTGTTCTGGAGAGGGACTTGGTGTAACAGAAGATGCTCTTTTAGCAGCCCCTGACATTATTCCATTATTCCATTATTTCCATCACAGAAAACTTCCAGATTTTTAAGGGAAATGGGTATTTTAATCAGAATTTGATGCTCATTTAGAACTGAAGAATATGCAGAAATTATCTGAGCTATGCTTAGCAATAAATATTATTGAGCTGTGAGGAGAGAGAGAGAGACGTAATGCCTTCCCTGGAATAGAAGACACTTCAAATTCCATCATATTACAGTGAAAACAGGATAGCTTTGAGGATTTTTGATATATCTGACAATCTCCAAGTTTTAGAAATTTACAGCAGATATCTAGGAAACACAGGACTAATTTAGGCACATCCCGGATGTGTATCCCTTCATAACTACTATAAATTCCCTCTCATGCTTTACATAAATTATATTCACGCATAAGATTCAGTTCCTTTGGAAAGTGACTGAGCTCTTCATAGTAATGTCCAGAAAGTATTCAGGACCGAGAATTAAGTAGTTATCAATAATTGCATTATTTTAAAAGCATGTGAACGGGTGATAGACTCTGACTGCAACTGGCAAATGTATCTTACTTTAAAAAGTTCAAAAGAGAAAGAAATATAACTAATTTTCTATAAAAATGTAGGAAAAATTAAAAGCAATTTCTACTTTTAAGTGACAAGCCTTTTATAAAAACAAAAGCTAAGACTGTAAAACTCAGGGGTCGCTTGCAGGAAATTGTAAAATGAGAGAAGTTTAACAATATAATATGCTATAGAAAACTTACGCATGTTGTGTAAAAATAATAAATGCAAAAGTTGCTTCAAGTTTGAAAATTGGTCCAGTATTTACAACTAGAGCAATTGTAATTACATGGTGGTTAAATTTTGCTAATACTAATCACATAGGGTTTATACTTTTGGAAAGCCATTGGGCTAATTCATGTACTGTCTGTGTTCTAATTATTATCCTTATGTGAGCATGCTTCCTACTTTTGAACATTTCTGCCACTGAGCAAGTTTCATTACCACATTTACAACTTTTATACAAAACATAACAGGCTACCCTGTGGTGTGCATAGACTGGAGAATGACATGCTGGAAAGCAGAGCTGTAGAAAGGGATCTGAGGGTCGAAAGGGATCGATGGCAAGCTGAACATGAGTCAGCAGTGCCCTGGCAGCCAGGAGGGCCAGCTGTGTCCTGGGGGGCATCAGGCCCAGCATCGCCAGCTGGGCAAGGGAGGGGATTGTCCTGCTCTGCTCTGGGCTGGGGTGGACTCACCTCACATGCTGGGGGAAGCTTTGGGCACCACAACATAAAAAAGATATAAAGCTTTTAGAGATCATCCAAAGGAGGGCCATGAGGATGATGAAGGGTCTGGAGGAGAAGCCATATAAGGAGAGGTTGAGATCACTTGGTCTGTTCAGCTTGGAGGAGACTGAGGGCGGACCTCATTGGGGTCTTAAACGTTCTCATGAAGGGAAGAGGAGGGGCAGGCACTGATCTCTTCTCTGTGGTCATCACTGACAGGACCTGAGGGAATGTCCTGAAGGTGTGTTGGAGGAATTTTAGGAATTTGGATATCGGGAAAATGTTTTTCACCCAGAGGGTGTTTGGGCACTGGAACACGCTCCCCAGGGAAGTGGTCACAGCACCAGCCTGACAGAGTTCAAGAAGTGTTTGGATAACACTCTCGGGCACATGGGATGACTCTTGGGGCTGTGCTGTGCAGGGCCAGGAGCTGGACTCAATGATCCTTATGGGTCTGTTCCAACTCAGCATATTATATTATTTTATTATTTATTTCTTCATCAAAAAATTGTAGATTTAACACTTTGCTGATTGCATTTTGCTTAGGATATCTTGAGTAATGTTTATGAAGCTTATTTTATATTTATACTAAACACTAGTTTAATAAATAATATTTATGCAGGGAAGTAGTTCAAGCTAAACCTCAAAACCTTGTAAAGTTATGTGGCTGCACTGTGCCTTGTAAATCAGACATCTGGAGAAGAAACTCTCAGGGAAATTGCTGAAAATCTTTTCACATGTAGCTTCTGTATGTGTTGCTGTACCTTTCATAGTTCAAAGAACAAGGAATTATATCATGAATAGATGCCACAATCTTGACCACAAAAAGAAACATGGAACAATGGCGTCAGTAGTCCAAGCCAGTTTGAATACCATCAGATAATATGTCCCCGCAATTACAGTGTCTCCCTGTCCTTCTCCCTTCGGTTACACAGAGAAAGCCGCAGACATCTTCCTCCCCATTACTAGGATTCCCTCAGGTCTACTCAGTGACTCCACACTCTAACATTCTTCTCCTGCTAGATGGCCTGCATCCCTGTAAAATAATTTCTTCCATCTTTCCTTTCCTTCCAAAAGAGCCACAGCTATACTGCTGGACCATTTTAAAATCCCAGTTTCTGCCATGTCATCCTTTATCTCTTGTTATGCACCATTGTGTACCTCCACAACAACTTTACCCCTTCAATTTCACCATCATATTCCAAAACATTTCTATTCCCCCTTATTTTCCAAATGCTCACAAACTATAATACCTCCAAATTCTCCTTCTGAGAGGAAAACACACACCGCCTTGTTGTTTGATGAACCACGGGTCTGATACCACCATGCTGACAGATTGACTGCAGGATAAGAAAACACTATTGTCTCTCACAAGGGACCACAAAAACCTTTAGAAGCCACAGATTGTTCAATATTATATACAGTAGAACCAGGAATACCGGTGAGTTAAAAGTATCACAGAAGCTGAAAAAGCAAGCACTTGATCAAAAAAAGAATATTTCAAGAAAACTAAGATATGTATGCTTCTTTTAAGTTTTAAGGAAGACATTTACATGTTGTGACATGCCTCAGAAATAAAATCATATAGAGTCATAATTGTTTTTGTGGGCTCAGCCCAGTAGATGGAATGTGGTAATATTTACTGAACTGGAGCCAGCATCTAGAATTGCTAGAAAATTTCTAGTTTCTGAATTCCTGTGGGACTGAAGACTAGAGTCAAACCTCCACACTGAAGCCAAAAGCAAGTCAATTCTGTACAAGATCAGAAATGAAAATTTAGGTAGTATAGTATTGTAGGTGTCTCCAGGGTTAAGCAGAGACTCGAGGGCTGTTATGGGAAACAGTCTTGTAGCATATAAATCCATCATGAGCAGTGGAGATATGACTCTCAAATATAAAAACCCACCTAAATTCAGCCTACACAAAATAGATATTTTTCACAGAATTTAGATGAATCTAGATGGCTTTCTTAGACTGATTTTAAAACATATCTGCAATACTTTACTAATGCACTCCCTGCAAGCTCCCCTGTTGCAGCAGCACTATTCTGAGCATAATTAATTGTCTTTGCACCTATAAACTTTCTCAATTTATATGCTTAAATATTTTACGAATTCTGAAGTCCAACTCTTAATTCTACGTGAGGGTTGCATAGGGAGATTCAAAGTTCAAATGTCAGGATTAGTTTCAACTTCCTATGCCATTAGAAATTGAAAGAATTATTCTGGGAATATGCCATTTTTCAATTTCTCAGTTCCATTTGACTTAGAGAAATGTTATCTATAAAGATTAAGCATAGTATTCCATAAAGGTGTGAGGCTACGTTTTCCTAAATCCTGGTTTCCAAATTGTTATAGTTGGTAGCAGTTGTAAAGCATTGCATGTCAATTCATATTGTGGAGCAGTTTGCATAGAATTTTTTTTTTTCATGTTTATATAAACAAGGAAACTGGTACTTAAGTACAATAAGCATCTCGCCCAATGACACAAAATTATTGTTGTGAAGAATATTATCAATTTAAGCCATGAAACTATACTGACTGCATCCTCTTCTATAGTTGAAGGTCTCAATGGTTTGTTCTAGACCTTCCAAAAAGTACAATTTTGCCATCTTCTAATTCAGTCCATTTGGTTACAAAATTTTGGTATTCAATTGCTGTCCTTTAACTGTCATTACATGTTATTGTAATGGTACAAATTACATCTTAGGAATATTGAATACAGCTTCCATAGAGATTTCAGCAAATGGAAGGAGGAGACGTATGACAATATTTTCTCAAAGCATTTAGAAATGTTACATCAAGAGATGAAAACAACATACTGAGTCAGAGAGACATGAGTATCAAAGAGAAGGGGAAGATCCTGCAATGGTGAAGTACCATTTTTTGGAACAAGCTATGGATGACATTTCATACCAGCTGGAATAGTGTTCTGTCATGTGCTTTTCACAGTAAGAGTGATGATCAGAAGATAAGACCACCTAATACAAGAAAACCTTGAAGATGTCACTTCATTCCTATTAAGAGTACCATTTTTGGGCTGAATTTGGAAGGCATTCCATCTGCCCACATCAAAGACTATAACAGCATTATTTGGTAAACATTGCCGCAAACTGCAAATAGATGCCACAGTCCCAAGTGGGCAGGACTTGTCACATCCAGTGTCACTGAAGAATGTCTGATCTTTAGCTCCATTGCAGATGCCACTCTGTCCCCATAGGTCCCTTCAGCCCCAGCAGTCAGGTTTTAAGGCACAAATAGAAATGCAACAGATCTGGAAGGCATGAGCCAATACAATCACCTGCATGAAGTGTTTGACTCTGCTTTAGTGAGAAGCTGAAGTTTTCTGCAGTGTGCACTCACACTGAAATATCAGTGTTATTTCTGCACAAACAGATCATATTGCATATCATCATACGTAAGAATTCTGCTAGGCAACATGACAGGATCACCAGTCATCAAAGGAGACAATACAACAGGTATCCAGGCCCAGGGGACCCGATCACAGGATGGTCTCCCCCAACCCTTGCCTGAGCATACCAAGGAGAACCAGCAGAATTTTTTATGACTGGAGCACAGCCCTCCTTCTGTCCCATCTGCATTCCACTTCAAGCCTTCCAGACACATTGAGAGGGCAATGGCAACTCTAAGTCACCGTAATCACTGCCGGGATAGCTGTGCACTTCTTTCCTGTGGATGAGGGAAAGACTCTGGATGTAGTTTACCCTGACTTCAGCCAAGGCCTTTGATATTGTCTTCCATGGCATTCTCCTGGAAAAACTGGCTGTCACAGCTTGGACAGGTGCAGTGTTCACTGGTTAGAAACTGCCTGCTGAAAGTGTCTCTAAGTCTCCATTTATTCTCTGGTACTCTAGGAAAAGAGAATACTGGTAGCTCATCACTAGACGCAGTTTCGTAAGATGTATAAATTAACACACGTTTCAAGTTATACTTACCTAATCACACACATATATGTCTAGTAACTCTATTATATAAGATGTAAAGGTACGAAGTACAGGTAAAGAGTACAGTACAAAGTACTTTTACAAGCTTCCAAGATAAGTTGCAAATAACTGTGTAACTTGTTGTAATACAATATGTATTAGAGATCTGCAACGTTGTTCTTAACGATTAAAGTATCAATAAGACTATACACAAGACGAAATGAAGACAAGTCATAAAATTTACTCTCAAGTAGCTACCTCAAATGGTGTGTCAAAGTTCTGCACCTGGGATGGAATAACTGCATGCAGCTGAGGACCAAATAGCTAGGGTGATATTTTTTAAAAAGGAACCCAGTCATCCTATTAGCTCACTGTGAGCTTGTAGCACTACCTTACAGTACCATCCTGGGCTGCATTAGGAAAAGCACTGATAGCAGCTTAAGGAAAGTAATTACTCCACTCTAATCCACACTAGAGAGACCACATTTGACGTACTGCTGTGGATTCCCCAATGCCACAAACAAGAGAGCTCAGCAGATGGCTGGTAGAATGGTTAGAGAGCTGGACTACATTGCACCTGAGGAGACGCAGAGGAAACACTTCTGCCTGTTCATCCTGGAGCAGATGTTGAAGGGGAATCTTATTGCTGCCTTCTGCTTCTTAAGAGGTGTTATATGGAAGGCAGTCAGATGATTCTCCGGCATGCATAGAGAGAGGATGAAAGGCATCAATAACAAGTCAGAGCATGAAAAATTTCAACCAGATGGAAGAAAAATAACATTTCATAGTGTGAGTGGTCAAGCTCATATCTCCCCAAAAGACTGTACAATATCTGTCTTCATAGGTCTTTTAAAAAAGATAGACTATGTGCTAAGAAACCTGACTAATCTTTGAAGCTGCTTCTGCTTGGAGGAGAATTAGGAATTAGGTGTCCTCCAAAGCTCCCTTTCAGACTGGCTTATTCTCTGATTCCCTGTTTTGTCTGGAAGGAAAATCATATTATTAGGGAGGAAAATTCACAGAAAAATCAGTTCAGTGTTACCCTACACTCTGTATTGAAGAGCTTTATAGGCTTTATTAGTCAAAACAGGCAGACTCACATTCTTGCGTTTCTGTTTTTTTCTTTCTAGTTTTAAATAAGCTATGCAGATACCAAGATTGCACTGACTGATAGCATTTCTAATCCAAAGCAAAGGAAGATATAGTTTGATAAGCTTAGGGAAGGATAGAGCCAGTTCTCAGTTAATTGAGCATAGGGCATATATGAGTATATATCCAAAATAAGCTCCAGGACCAATGGTAAAAATTGGCTTTCCAAGAGTTCCCCCTCAAAGGGTGAACATTTCTATTGCACTTCTTTTTCTCTGGTAGCACCACTTTCTTTATCTCGAAGAATGCAAAGAGGGCTCTTGTCATTGCCTCAGGAGGCAGAATGTCACCATCCAGTCCTTATCTCTCCAGGTGTGAAAAAACTCAGTATATCCAGCACTCCAACTGTCTTGGAAAGACAAAACATGTCCTATAGTGCCATTTACAAACCAAGACCAAGAAATATTTAGCAGTGAAAGAATGGATTCATTATGAATTCATTATGGATTCATTAAACACTGAATGTCAGTGTTTAAGGCAGCTTGACAATACATAATATAATTGTGGTGTGAAGAATTTCCACACACTCTCATGGAAAATGTTGAAACTCATTTCAGCAAAAGCTCATTAGAAAAATTGTAACAAGACAAAACTCTTGAATGCACATATGTACATGACCTCAAAATAACCACATCTTTATATTAGTAAGTGCAAGGAAAGATGAACAAAATATAGTGCATCTCATCAGTAAAATTCTTATGGAAATTAGGAGTTCAGAATTAAGAAAACCAGGAATTTGCAAACTTCATGACGTGATAACTCTCGCCATTGCTTCTCTTCTTTTTCCCATTCCATCTTTTCCGTTTCCCAGCAGCAATTTGCCTGAAAGAATTGTTCTGTGTGATTAAAGAATGCAAAAATCTTAGATGCAAAGCTGACCACAATGTAAAAATACAGCACGTAGTTTAATCCACTGCAGAACGAGATACTTATAGCTAAATTTTAGCTTTCTTATTTTAATATTTAAATATACCTAACAAAAACATCCTTAAACCCTTCCACAATTCTTCTCTTTTTATGCAGACTTAATTTTGGATGCTTGTAGACATGCACTGAGTTAAAGAAAAAATGTTATTTTCAAGCTGTTCAGCACTTACTATGTTAGAGACGCATTATAATATGGATTTCTCGCCAATAAAAATTGTGACATAAAATTTTATTGGCTGCCCTTTGCTGAATGATTAGTCAGAGTTTGGTGCATTTTCTACACTTGAAATACCTTATATTTAACAAGATAAAAACCTTTTTCATTATGAAAGCAAAGATAATTTATTCAGCTAGCATGAAAAATTCATAACTAGAAGTTTTAATAAAGAATTATATTCTTCAGAATTCTAAAGGAAGACAGAAAATGACAACTTAAACATAGCAAGATTTGGAAAACAATCATAAATTGCTAACTGGAGAAAGTTAAGATCTGCATTTCATATCCTTTTTTATTTGTTAGTGTTCATTTGAAAGTTGACATACTTCAGTGAAATTATCTCCTATTTTTATCTTTACACATGTTAAGACTGGAAATAAATCAAAACCTCATCCATATTTAAGAAAAAAAGCAGATTTTTCACCAAGTGTGAACTTGCAGAGCTTCTGTGAACTATAGCAACTTACACCAACCTAAGGTCTGATCAAAGCAGTAAAAATAGAAACTATTTCAAAATTGTGCGTGTGAAACAAAATTCTTGTCACTTTTTTACTCTAGCAAGAAAAAAATGGTACAATGTTTGGTTAGTAGCTACACATATTACAAAATATTTTACCTACTTAATGCAAAGAAATTTTAATGAAAGTCAAAGCAGACAAAAATAACTTGCTACCCGGATTTGAGGAATACTTTCCTTACTACTGGCATAAAAGGTTAGAAAGTAAGTAAGTAATGAAGGCAAAGAAGTTTAGTGAGTCATGGCATTATTGATGTTAATATTCTAAATTGGATCATAACTTGATTTAGTGGTGTTGCTGATGGCCAAAGAAAAGTTGTAAATGGACACAGATGTAGCAGAAGGGTGACAAGTGGATTGTCAGTGGGATCTGTGCTATGCCTGTTCTTGTTCGTACAGTACTGTACATCACTAATCTTCAAAGCAATTTTTCATCAGCTTAGTGATCGCCAGATAGCTTGAATCCATTTTGTTACTTTCATAACTCAGGCGCAGTATCTACTGAAATCTTGAACTATTTAATAAGACCTATTTTTTTTTCCTGCCACTTTGGAGCTACAAAAAATATTAAGGAAATAAAATGTAAAGAGAATTATGGTATTTGAAATTTATACGAAATTATTTAATAACTCAAAAAATAGGTGATAGCATTATTACAGAAACAGTTTCTCTATATACTTTCTTACAAATAAAAATATTGAAAAGTGTGAAGCTAAATTGGACATTGCTACTGCAATATCTGATCTTAATGTTGAAATAAACTGGTACATTAGGCCACTTGTTATGTGTTGTTCTCATCCAAGTTGGTATGAAGACAAAACCAGTACAAGCCAACATGTACCTGAGTTGTTTGAAGAGAAGACAGCATCTCTCTCTGCTAAACGTAAAACCTTTTCTGGGCACTTGACCTAAGACATTCAGGTTTGTATGTTTCAATTCCTTATTTGAATCAAATCTTGAGATGGTGTTAAATTGGTAGTTCAAGGATTAGACCTTTCCTAATTATACCAGATGAGAATCAACCAGAAGATAGTTCTATCAGAACCAAAGTACCATAAAGAGAGAGTCACATGTTCAGGGTGCCAGGTCCAGGCCTGGGAGATGCTAAGTACACTGGAGCATGGATAGTAGTCTAAAACTGCATCAGAGGCAGTTACAGGAGAACACCTAATAATGAACAATCAGGAAGTCCACCTATGGCCAGAGGAATCAGGACAGCTGAGAGAAAAACTACGCAATAAAGTTTTGTCATGCAATTCTTCTACTAAAGTCATTTGGATGGACAGAGGCAATCTGGAAACTAGGAACCTAATATCTGATAGGATTATTTAGTCCAGGTCTTCTACAGCTGAACTACCAGAAACAGCAGGTTATTGAAAATGCATGGCTGATTTATGGAGTCAATGCAACAAGAGTCTATAGTCTTCAGCAGTCAGATAATCTGTGTCACTTGAGTTAGAATAATTGTCCATTTATTGCCAGCCGATACCATCTTGTTTGTACTGTCCTGTATCTAATAACATCACAAACAATTCTGTTTGGTCAGTCATTTGCCTATTGCAAGAACCACAGCTGTTAGAGAGGTGTCAAGAAGAGAAAAATAATACAGAAAAAGATATTGGGTGAGTTAAACTTCCTAAATACTAGAGATTCCTACCTTGGCAGATCTAGCCAAAAAGTTTAAGATGACATGATGGACAAATCAATAAGACTTACAATAGTTTGTAGTTCCCAGTGATTGAAGAAAGTAAATTCTTACTCTCCAGATGTCTCTTCTCTTCCTCCTCTTCTTAAGGATTAGGGCTTAATCTCTTTAATAACAGAAGCTAGTGCAGTCGCGCCAGCCACATTCCTGCATTTTGCTTTTTCTCCATTTATTCAAAACAGTAATTTCAAGGTATGTGTACAGAGACCTTGTTCTAGCCAAACACAACCTTCATTGCCTTCATGATTATTATTACCATGCAAATTACAATCCTTTTCAGGTATATTGCATGCTATTTTGTATTTCTTGAGACCACTACAATCTCTTTCAATATCTGTCACAAGTTCAGCTTCATATGTACTGTATGGAAGCATATTTTTTTAAGCTTTACATATCATAGGCAAACTCTAAATATATTTGTAAAACCTCATTTTATTACTCGTTTAGAATGAAATTGTGTCCTAGACTTTAAACAAGTGCTAATTCTGCATCTACAATTTCTCTGATTGTAAATATATTTTTAATGATTACAGCTGCCCCTTGCAACAGCTGTTTCCTGAACGGTTTTGTAGCTGTTTTTGTGGTACTAGACCTCTTAAATAAGTTGGCAACAATTTGTTCAGTATTAAAAGAAAATTGGCCACTGGTGCCAATTTTGTACTGACATAAAACTTTAGTATACTTGGCCCTAAGTTTCTCCCATATGGAAGAAAAGTCTCCTATCTTGAGGCTTTTATTGTTTCATTCATCCATAACTTATGTGCAGATGGAAGATTCATTCCATGACTCACTCATTCTGTATTAGTAAATAACTAATTCTAGTACAGCTCTAGAGCTGTATAGTCCTTCAGGGTTAATTTCAGAGGCAAAATAGCTCAGTTCCCAAGAAAGTCTGTGGAAAAGATAACTGCTGTGGATCATTTGTGTGGTTATAAAAGCAGATCGCAGACGGATAATTTGCACAGTTATTGCTACTGTGATTCTTACTTACAAAAAAGTTGCAGAAATGTGAGTAATATCTCTTCTTGCATAATTCTACAATAGCAGAACAAAAATGATAATGAACAAGAAACACAGAAGCAACTGCTTGATTATCAAGTCCTTATCACAGAGTCTGAAAATTAATGTCTCTTAATAGGAACCATGGCTGAAATCTACGTTCTGAATAAAAATAAAATACATCTTGTCTTGTAGACTATGTCTGTAACTTTGTAAGGCTGATACTGTTTAACAATGTTTTCTGCAAGGTAAAATTGATCAAAATTTATCATTGCATTACGGGAGATTCTGAAATGCAGATCGCTTACTCCTACCATTAATCAATTTGTTCATGAGAAAAATAGCAGAAACTTTACAAAATATATCTACCTTCAAATACTATTCTACCTCTCAAAGCCTTTTGGGCTAAATATTGAATGAAAAAACCCTAACAATTCATACTCTGTAAGAAGTGTTATCATATACTAAAAACCAGGACACCGGAGTATCACAATAAAGAATTCATATTTAAATTGAAAAGAAAATCAAAGAAGAATTTTCTACAACTATTTGCATCTTTTTACATTTTTCAAATTATACCAACTTTGTTTTTAAACTGAAAGGTTGATGAAATCCAGAATCCTATAGAGTTTAAGATTTCCAACAGAAATGTTTACTATTCTATGTGTCACTTGATATTGCGTTCTTTGGCCAACACCTCAAAACTATTCATCTTTTTCTCTCATTTTCCTTCTGGGGTTTCCCCATGAGGTTTGTTTTTTTGGTGGGGAGGAGAGAAGGGACTTGATTTCTACATCTGTCTAGATAAGCCTTTAAAAATTATTCAAACAAAAATTTTAAATAACTGCATGCCTTAAGTATTCTCATACAACTTGAAAAAGTATGGTATCTGCTTTAAAATAATAATTAAAAATCATTGTATCTAAGGGAAGTGTAGAGATAGAAGGAACTTCACCAAAAACATTAGCTGACACTGACTTGGAATCAAGTGCACAAGGAATACACTGGTATTAGTTTGCCTCACTCCTCAGAGACCCTAGAGAAGATGATTTCATAAGTTAATCCATAAGGACAACCTCTTCCAGTGATTTATCACAAGGACTGGTTATTGTGCTTGTGGGTTTTTCTCTAATACCTCAGGTAAATCTCCTTTGGTGTAAATTAAGCCCTTCTGTTCTTATCCTTCTCCAAGCAAAGCTGACGTACATCTTTATTAGCATGTCCTTCTGTAGTCTTCTTTTATTTTCTTTTTCTAATTGACTTTAAAAAAACCCAGTATTTTTTTCAGTGTTTCCCTGTAAGTCATATTTTCAAAGTCTCTGACTGTTTTCTCCTTTCCTCTTCCCTGATGCTCTCAAATTTATCACAAAAGGTATTTCTAGCTAACGAGAGTATAGAAAGCCAAAATCTCTCAAAAGGTCACACGCATGGAATAATTACCTCCAGGCCTTTTATATGACTTTGCTGTTAATACATTCCAGAATCACATTTGTGTTGTTTTAAAAATCAGTGTTAGAGTTCAAGGTTCTGCAGATCTTTTTTCTGAAGTTCTGCTGCACTCAGTCATTTTCTCTGTTCTAAAACGTGGTTTTGTGTTCTACTTTACATATGCCTTTACAGAGCTTCTTGTTGATTTTTAGATGGCTTCTTCAAATTACAAAGATCATTTTAATTTTAATTTTAATTTTATTCTCTGACTTTGGCATCACAAGTTTTATAAACATTCCCTACACTCCATCAAGAAAATCATTAATGAAAATAAGAATTTTCATTATCTGTTGAGTCCGTATTTTCTTCTCATCTGAAGCTTTGTTACATGATCATTTCCACAGCAACCAGTTGTGATGTCAGAAATAAAATTATGGTCTCATAGAAGTACAGCTGGAACAAATGGGCTCTTAGGAGGCAGATTTTATGCATATGTGCATAGTTAAGCAGTGAAGTGTCACAAATAAATATAGCATTTATACAATATATAAACAGCAGCCAATAATTTTCACTCATACAGAACTCCTCCTTGAGCAACAGCACCATAATCAGCCCAAGCAGTTAAAGAGTCTGTTTCAGAAAGACTTTCTTAAATGAAACTTCTTCTTTATGTGTTAAACTCACAGTAATTAGGAGTTGTAAAAGTTTACCATATGGGATCAAAAGCAAAAACATTAAATTAATGCCAATGTGAAAGTGTATTTTATGCACCACTGACATTTCACTAAAACGTCATTTGAAGGTGTGGAAGACACACACTAATCTCTTGGCACAACATTTAGCTTTAGAAGATAGGAAGCAGCAGGATATCCAGTCAAAGAAAGAAAACCCTCATGAGCACAGGTAGATGAAGATTTCTTACACAGCTCCAAAACTATTAACAAGGTGCACAGAGCCAAAGCAATTAACACTAACTCCAAACGTTCCAGTGAAACACCATCCTGAAAAACACAGATTTTACAGAATTTAAATACTACGCTTGTAAACTAGAAGCAGAAAGGAAGGAAGCCTGTGCAGGTCTTAGAACTGAAGCTGTGTCCTTAAAAATGTGTCTGACCATGCTGCCCAAATCTCCAGCACACGATCTGCTTGGGAAAACAGGTTTCCTGAGAAATCAACCAGATTTCAACACCCCAGTGTCAAAACCCAAACCAATCTGATATTTGAATATTTTTGCTACACACACACACACACACACACAGAAAGACACAGGTTTGAGGCCCTTTCTTCACACTAAAAAGGTGACATTTCCTAGATTAGGTAAATTCCCTTTTCAGCCACAGCTCCTAAAAACCACTAGCAGTTAACAAAGCTGCTCTGTACCTTGCCTTTTGGTATATCAGATCATAAGGAATACACTTCTAAGAAATGCATTGTTACCTTCACTCCTTTCAGACACAGGTGCTCTTATGAAGCACCATTATGCATCTGTTAGCATCCACATTATATAATTCTCTCAGAGGTCTTACACAGAAATATTATAAATACTCAAAATGAGGGGAGTTTCCTTTACTATTAAAATACCTGGTCAAGTGTTGCACTGTTTTGCAGATTCATTATGATCCACACCTTCCTGTAACAGTATCTCTCGTGCCTAGAGACTCATTGCCCTTCATAATTTTAGTGTTCTTATCCAGCATTGCAAAGTTTGTGGTATAATTGCTTTTATCATTGTGACCATTTATTAAAACTCAATGTGTGTGACAAATGATGCATTTACTAGCCAAGAGCTATTTTAATGAAGCTGTGTGGAGATAACACTTAGGAGTCCTTTAAATGTTTTCGCAGTTCTTTGTTTAATCTTTCTTCTGTGCTTGCTTTTTTCTACCTATCTTTAAAATTTTAGTAAATAGTCTTAGGGTCATCTGTTGCCATGGATTTTCCATCCTTGCTGAATAAAAACAACCCTTGACAACTTTCTAAAGGAGTAAATAAACTTTTTGGGATGAACCAGTGTGACCCTATACAACCTCTTGTTGTTAAATAACCTTTTCCCTGATAAATAAACAGAATTCTGTGTTGTTTTGCTGTTTTCCTTTCTTGCCCTCTAGCTAACTTTTACTATAAATATCCCAGTACTATGAAGCAGGAATTGTATTTTGAACCTTAAAATTTGGACAACTCTCTGTTAACAAAGAATATTCTTATGCATGAATGCAATAAATACTTCTGATATGCTTAGAGGGGGTTTTCTGTAAATCAGGAGTTGAAGTGTATCAGCAATATCTCAAAGTTGAGGGACTAGGGTTATGAAATATAGAAATTCTGGAAGCAGAACAGCTATTACTGGAAAATACAGTAAATATCAATCCAGCAATTACTCACAAAAAGTATTTCCCTTTACACACGTAAGTAGCTTCATGGAAATGAAAAGGATTGCTTTCTAATGTAATGAATTCACTTGTTTTGTGACATGTGTGTTCAAAAATGTTATTTACTTTAGTTACTTTAAAAGATTCACATTTATATCTGTAAGGAACTATTTTTTTTTAAACAGTTTTAGTGCCAGGAAGAGGTTCGTAAACATCTTCAAATAGACACCTACAAATTCTAATTGCATGTCCTAATTATTTAATTACAGTTAGTACTGTACATGAAATCACATAATTAGAACATGTCATTAAGTAAAAATTGCAATTTGTATTTACGTAACAGAATGTGCAGTAAGTGGATTTAATTTCCAAGATATATGAAGGTTGATTAACTATGTATTGCACTACTTCTGTAGATCAGATTTAAAATTAGGCTCAGCCATTTAAAAAAAAAAAAAAAAGTCAAAATGTCAAATTATTTCTGGCCTTTTTTTTAAAAAAGATCTCACATATTTCTTTAGATATTTCCAAGTCAGACAAAAGCTCTTTCTCCACTTTTTTAGGCAAATATGAGAGCAAATCAAGCAAGTAAAATCTTAGCTTACCTCTAAGGCAGGAGAATGTTTACTAAATTCTGTTGTGCAAAATCTTTCGGGTCTACATCCTTTCGGGTCTAAATATCCATCTAAAAAAGCTATCATCATATACTTTTAGGTTAGCCCACATGCAGGCAGCCTTGCCAACATTGTAATTTAAATTGAAAAATGTAGCAGTATCTAATTCTCCATCAAACATCTCATTCTTTACAACTATCTTAAACTCGAGGATGATAGCCATTTTTTTAATTTAGAAATTTAATTTACTTTATGGATGTCTTCTGTGTTCTTTTGAATAACACAAATTTATTATGTTGATGCTCCCAGACACAAGAAAATCTACAAAAAAAACTACCCAAGGTATTTCTTCCATCAGATTCTTCCTACTTCTCATAAGGCAAAAGTAGTAAAATATATGTGGAGACATGATGGAATTTTAATTTTTTTTCCAAAATATAAATAACCTCCAGCTTATATTTTACACTAGTTCTAACCTTATTATTTAGTTAATTTTCTGCAGATTTTAACATGCATTTCTGAGAATTTAAGAGATTTTAGTACTTCGAAATTAGAAAAATATGTAAGAATTTATACTCACTTTGGACTACTGAATCTAGAAAGCACTCATATGAAAAGGGCTGTGGACTGGATTTTGTCAGCAGCACTGGGATTGGCTACTTTTTCTTCCTTAATACATATTAGCTAACAGTTATTGCTAACTTTAAGTTCATTTTTATTCCTATGATAACTGTTCCATAAAAAAGCATGTAAATTACTAATGCAAGGAGTTCACTGTAAAAATCTGGGATCCATATTTTCTGTGTTAAAATGTTTAATTGAAGTTTTATTTCTAACTATTAACATCTAAATTGTAGGGAATACTGTGTTTAAGAATAGCTATGAAATGTTACTTTACAGCATTTAATCTTAGCTTACATTTTTATTTGGCCTTAAGAGACTGTGGTTTCTATAAATTTTTTCAAAGATCAATCTTTTTCTTGTGTCCATTTGCACTTAACTCCTTCTAACTGCAACTCAGTCACAGTTTTCAGTTATGTTATTGGCTTAGAAGTACTATAATAATCAGTCCAGAGCACGACAGTTTTCACTTATGCAACGTACAAAAATCACTCATTTTCATATATGTAAAATTGAAAGTAAATTTAACTCTGACTTCAGTTTTGAAAATCATAAAATGCTGTTGTATTAACACATAGTGTGATGCTACTGCCCAGATCAAAATAACTACATGTAAGAAAAAGTCAAAGAGAAGATTTAGAAGTTGGGGGAAAAAACCAACCAACCAACCAAATAAACCACCAAAAAAAATCAAACCAGAACCCTCCTTGCCATGTTATGAAAAATTAAGAAGTATCTTTTTTATCTGTCAGTAAAAAAATAGTTCAAGATACGTTCCAGCTAGGCAAAATGGATATTCTACTCTAAATCCCTACAGTTTTTTCAGAAATTGCAGGATAATGGCTATAGCAGGAAGTTTTTAACAGAATGACTGTTTCTGAAAATTAGTTGAGGATTACTTGTATTGAGTAGAACTGCTTATGTTGCTATATTTTTCTACAGCCTACTCAGTAGGGTCCTCCAAAAAACTCATTTTAAGGTGCTAAAGAGAGTCCTTATCAATTTAGTTGTATTAAAATAATTGCTTCCTAACAGAACACATCAGTCTAACAGTTCATGCCTAAGCAATTAGATTCTGACTCTTGCCAGCATTTACTTAAACCTATCCCCACAGAGAAGTTTCATGATCATTGCAATGCTCACCGTTCCCCCAGAATACAACACAGTCAAAGAGATGACCGGCCATGCTTTTCTTTTCAGCTGAGAAACAGCCACATGAAGCCCGTGAATTCTATAAAATGTTCTGCCTTCCTGGTTCCCGGGGAGCTTCAAGAAAAGTAACACCCTCTTTGTCTTTCTGGCAATGGGCAAGCCCACAGAAGGACCCTCTGATTCCATTACCTGAAACTGGGAACATATAAACCACCCTTAGGGTTTAAACTATTTCACAATTCCTTCCAAATCCCAAAGCAAAGTTTGCCAGTGTTAAAACATGGTGCTTCTGTATCAAATAATTATAGAATTCTTGCACTTTATGTATATTTTAAGCAGATTTACTTTAATTCCTTGAAAATGTCTATTCTGACATCCTTTGTATACCAGTGTGAGACTAGTTTTGTCTGACAAAGTTCAAAATCAATCACAATATCAGGCATAATGTATTTGTAAGAATTGTTGCAAGTAATATATATCACACATTTTTAAAATAGTTATAATCAACAGAATTGTGATTCCACAGCTCACCCAAGTTAAAATTTCTGTTGCATATGTAAAACATTAATACATTTACTACATGGCAGTTAAAAATATCCCAACTACTTCACAAACTGCAGTGGCATTTTACTTAATTTCTAGTCAGCTGAAGAATACTTAATGCCAAAGAAAATCATTATCCCATTACATGTTTCTAAGTAATTCTGCTGGCTTAAGCATTGCTATGAGTGTGACAACCATGAATTAAATATTTAAGTTTTCTGCAAATACGCTTTTGTAGTTATCAAAAGCCTGTACCACGGAAACACAGCTATCTCAAACTTGTTAGAACAATTCCACTTTATAATAATGATCCTTTATTTATGCGTAACCTCATATAAGCTCACAGTTGAGCTACTCAAACCTGTAGGCAGCAGTATCTCTTTCTCACATTACTGTCTTCCACAGACAGAAACTAGAATGTTTTTTCGGAGTGGAGTTTGCCTCCATGGTTTCAGGTTTTTGCACAAAGAATTTTGCTGCTTTGAAAACTCATAAATAGAGTAACTCTAAACATGGTGAAAATTGCTTCTCTCTTGTTTTTCTTGTGTGTATTTTTGATCTTCAGGTTACTGTGAATTGGGTACATCATTCATTCATTCATTCATTCATTCATTCATTCATTCATTCATTCATTCATTCATTTCTTAATTACTAATCAACTGAGTACTGCAATTGCTAAAAATTAGGATAAAAGTTAAGATTACTTCCATGCAATCATTATCACACAGATCCATAAGCAAGTTCCTCTACGGGGAATGATAAAACTTGTACTGGTTTAAGTGAGATGGGTAGTTATCCAACAAGTGCAAAGAGAATATTGTAAATATTTGCAGTTCATTCCCCTGAAGAAGTCTAGCCTGGTCTTCTGCTTGGGCTGCAGGACATGAGAACCATTGTCAGCACCATCTCTGCAGAGACCTAAACGCCATTGGAGAACTTCTCCCATCTCAACCAGATGTTATAAAATTTAAGCATTTCTCTGTACTGTGAAGATTACCAAAGTGTTTAAAATGTTTAAAAAGAAAAAACCAAACAATATTCCCAGATATTTTCCTAAGAACACTTCTTTCTAATGTGCTTGAACAGCGTTGGAACAGCAGACGTTAATAGAAAAAGTTATTTTTGTCTCATCATTAACTGCACTTAGTGGTAAACAAAGGAGATATGAAATAATGCAAATTCATTTTGCTCATATCAGAAATATCTTCATCGAAAATCATCTTCTTACCTAAATGTTCATTGTATCTGAAAACTAATTTTTAACATACAGTTTCAGGTTTTTCTAATTTTTTTCAGATATCATGTTTTGCCATGTAAACCTCACTTTTTTATACTTTATAAATTAACTATTGTTATTTCCAATAAAAACAAACCAATCTCTCTATCACACACAAGAAAAAACAATTTCAGTATATGTGATCACTCTGCATCCCCTCAGAAAGATAAAATGGGAAAGTAGCACTCCTGACTGCTGTTCACAGAAGACCTTTTTTTCCAAGTCCATAAAGTGACTGAATCACAATATCTGAGCAGGATGTCAGCAGTTTTTCTTATATATATAAATTGAGTAAGCAGTAATCTCAGCATTGACTGAGGATTAAGTAGATGGTGAGAAAATGGAGATTCCCTTGTACCCAGCAGTCCTTATAACTGCTAATTTACTACATGATGCTAATTAAATGAGGCTGGCTTCGTAATGGAAATATATGGTGCCTGAGTAGAAAAGCTGTTAACACAATTATATCTGTTACACAGGGGGTGTAGCAGATTGCAATTATTAAAGACTGAGTTTAAGGCTACCTTAAACACATTGTGTACTCTGATGTTAGGATTGGCTTTTATACCCCTTCACTTCCCAAATAACACTCCAACTTGGCATTAAATCTTTTTTTTTTCAATTTCAAACACATGCTTTATAAAAACTAACTTACTCCCCCAAGCACTCAGTTTCCAAATGCAGTTCATTTTCTAACAGTTAAGGCAATTGTGGATATATCCCTGGGCATCTTGTCAGAACATTAGCACAGTCCTCCTTTAAGTGATTGGTTATGTAAAAGCCCCATCTTAAGACAAGCACAGAAAGAGAGAACAAAAACCCAGCTGCAACCTGTACCAATGACTGGTTTATCTGTCACTCCCTTGTCGCTTTCTCAGGGGTACATGGCAGAGCATCTATGGAGTTTTCTTAAAGTGAAAGAATTTCTAAAGCAAGTCTGCATTACCTAACTTTATGAGACGTTTACAATACATTAGGGGTTTACATTACATCTGTCTTCAACACTGATGACGGACCAAGGGAGTCTCAGCACCCTGAGCTGAAGGACCATGACTGAGAGAATGATCATCTCCCACTCAACCCTGAAATTGGGTGGGATATGGTGCTCCAGCTGGATTTCTACAAATCCATGGGACCTGATGAGATTCATCCAAGAATCCTCAAGGAACTAGCTTCTCTCAATGACTTTTGAGCAGTCTTGGGAACACAGAGAAGTCCCAGCTGACTGGAAACTGGTAAACATTGTCCTGATTTTCAAGAAGGGAAAGAAGGAGGACCCTGGAAACTGCCTGTCAGTCTTACTTCAGTGTCTGGTAAAATCATGGAAAAGATTAGATTCTGGGCAGTGTTGCAGAACAACTAGAAGACAATACAGTCGTTGGTCCCCTTGCTTTCATGAGGGGAAAGTCCTGGAGGCTGAACCTGATTTCCTTCTACAATAGGGTAAGTCAGCTAGTTGATCAAGGAAAGCCAGTTGATATAACCATTCTGGACTTCAGTAAAGCTTCCAATACTGTCTCTCCCAGGATCCTTCTGGACAAAATGGCCAGCACACAGCTGGATAACAGCATTACATGATGGGTGAGCAACTGACTCTAGTGGGGTTCCACAAAGGCTCCATTTTTAGCCCAGTTCTCAACATCTTCATAAATGACCTGGATGCAGGACTCTTAAGTAAGTGTGGTGAAAACTCTAAACTGACTGACGCAAGGACAGAGTGGCCCTGCAGAGAGACCTCAACAAATCAGAGGGTTGGGCAATCACCAACAGTATGGACTTTAGTATGGAATTCTCTCCTGGGATGGGGCAACCCTGGTGAGAGGGACCAATCTGATATTTATTTATGCCTCAACATATGTTCCACATGAGGTGAAAAATTACTCCAGGAGTTGTACAAGCGATGGAGGGGAGCCCTGTCCTCGGGAGACGTTGCCTGACAGCCGACCAGGGGAGAGAAATCTTCCACGACTGGGC
>VZTI01004715.1:1662-46753 GCA_013397865.1 Struthidea cinerea
CCTTAATTCAGGCAGAGGCATTTCTAAGAACTTTAATACCTGGATCATGACAAGAGCCCCATTCAGGGTTTTGGTGGTTTTCTCTGCAGCTTTTGTGCAGTTTTGCTGTAATAGGCAAAGGTGCTTCGTGAAGAGGTTTAACCCACAAATTATAACATTTGGTCTCCGACAGCTGACTTGCATGGCCTGCAAGTACATTTAGACACATGCTGCATGTGGCTAATATGGAGCATATTTCTAAAACTTAATCAGCATGGGAGGTTAGAGAGTTATTTATCTTAGTTTACTTTGTTCCTTTTTTTTTTTTTTCCCCTGGTAATAATACTGTTGATAATCAGAGAAAGCACCAGAACAGTTTTAAGCTGATAGATACAGTTCAGAAGTGAAATGTGCCAGTTTATTTGGTGTCTGCTCAAAAAAAAAAAAAAGCCCAGTTAACATAACACAAAGTGTTAACACCAGGAAAATATGATCACCACATCCAGATTTATTCTGAAATTCTTTAAAGGTTTCAGACTTGGTTGCTTGGGGATTTTTGCTTTCTTTTACAACAACTTGTACAATTTTATCATTGCTATGATGAAAATCCTGTATTTGGATTTCACTATGATTTACTCCTGTCTCAATTTTCTGCTCTTTACTTCTTGCACCCTTAGAACAGGGTTTAGGTATTTCTCTTGAGTCATTACAAAAATTCTTGTTTTGCTGAAATCCCTAAACCAGGATTTTATTTAGTATAAAAGAAATAATGGTTTCTATTGGTATTAACCAAAAGTTACTTTACAAAATCAAAATTATATCCATCTGAGTAGAACACATTTTTTTCCTGAAACTACAGTTTTCAGTAAGAGGAAAAAAACCCCAAAATATTATTGGTGATACCAGAGAATCCCATGTACTTAGAAATTCCTTTGCCTTTCCATTCTTGTTTAACCTGTCCCTCTCCCCACCAAACATGAAACTGTGTTGGAACCCTGAGTTCTGAGAATTTCAGTCTTTCAGTGCTGACAGGCAGTGATCCTCAGAAGCACACTGCATTCGACCTGAAGCCTTGGGAAAGGCTTCCCAAATTGTGTGATAACACTGAGGTTGTTGCTGTGTAATTAAAAGTTATATCACTGGGTGGAATATGTAGAGATGTAGAAAAATTAGGTTTATGGGATATATGTAACAATATGGAGGATTTTGGGTGTGGGTTTGTTCTTCTTCTTTTCTCCTATTTCTTCACAAATCTGGGTGTTCTGGTATTGGGTCAAAAAACCTACAGTGCGGATCATGAATAGCTAGTTATTGGATTATAAGTAAAAACAAATACTTGGCATTCCATAATTGGATAATCTGGACCTTAAAAGACCGTGGAATTTAGAACTCAAGGCCATTTTCACCTTGTTAACTTAGAAGGCACACTCTGTGCAGCTGTATTATAGATGAGATATAATAAACATCTAAGTCCGAAAATAAACTCCCTGTCTCCTGCATTTTAAGTCAAACTCTGAGTAAAAGAACTCACGAAAACAACAGCAAAAAAGGAAAAGAAACTAAGCAGAGAAAATTAATAATATTGCTTCCAAAACATAGATTAGATATTAAAAGTTTTAATTTCAGGTTCGTCCTGAAATGTCTATATGAAATATGGTGGATATATAGCTTTAGAATACAATGAAAATATATTTGAAATTCTTCCTTCTGAGTACTACTTTTTTAACAGTGTTCTCCACTCACCTTGTATCTCCTAAAATTGAGATCAAACATGAAAATTCAGACACAGAAGAATTTCATTAAAGCCTTGTTGAAAGAAATCTCCCCATTAATCACAGGATCATAGGATCATCATTTGTCAGTCAGTGACTCAAATCCATCTCAGAAGTTAATCTGAATCATTGCAAGCTTCTGTTTTTCTGACCCAGGCACAAAAGGGTTGCTGCTCTCAGTCCAGCTTTTAGTGGGCAGGTGTCCACACCATAGAATTTATATTTTATAAGTGAAACAGGTTATTGATGTATTCGGAAGTGTTTATGTCCCTTAATGACACACTGTAGGAAGCATTCTCAAGTGATGCTCATGTTGTACTCAGCTGATTATTTTAATAATGGCTCCTCATAGCAACAGCTGGAAAAAATGCAGAGGGAAGAGAGAGAAAGGGAAGATGGTAATTTCAGGTTTGAGAGCCTATCAATTGTAGGAATTTTCATAAATATCTGAACTGGAAAAATAATCCATACCCATTTTGACTACTGGAATATTTATTATATATTCTTATAGATTGAGGCTACATAGACAGGGACAGCACAATAAAAGGACTTTGACCTCCATATTTCTGAATAAGAAATGCACTCTAGGTCTGAAAGAGCAAGAAAGTTCAAGATCTCGTGCTGGGAGGATAGGAGGTTGATGTTCCCAACCTTCAGTCCACCCCAAACACCATCTGCTCTTCATCACTAAACTTGTGGTCAGTACCTGACAACAGGCAAATGCAGACAGGTATGATAAACATCAAATAAGAAAAAAAAAGAAAAAAGAAAATAATGCACTGATCAAGTCATAAGAGGGGCTGCTGACCTTCCTTCTCTTCTGTGAAATGGTTATTACTGAACAGATGGAGCAAAAAAACCCACACAGGCATTATGGGGAGGTTACACATTCTCCAGAGAGCACATTATTTGAAATAAAAATTTATAAAATTTTAAACGAGTTGTTAAACCAAAGATGTGGAATTATACCCCAGATCATGCAAAGAATAACATTTTTTTTTTAAGTCCAACATGCAAAAAAGACAAGCTAAATATTTAATACATAACTTGATGATTCATCAGTTACAGAGAGCTTAGAATGAAATCCTGATCCAAATAATTACTTTGCAAAATTCTGGGAAGATACAAAAAGGCTGCATTATGGACATTTAGTTCTGCAAATGTACCTCATTCAGTTACCAGCTGGTTGTAAGCATTATCCTTATTATTAGCATAAAATAGGTTCTCCTTACCTTGGAGAAGATTTAGCCCTCTCTTTTTTAATCTTCAATAGCGTAAGACAATAAAACTCTGTGCTCCAGTAGCATGTGTGTACATAATGGGAATTCTCTGCTGGAAAAAAAACCAGGAACTTTTTCAGACCTCTCAGATGATTTTCTTCCAGAGGGGAACCAAGCTGAAAACAAGGCACTCCAGTATCCGTAACAGAGGGATGCATCACAGAAGCGTTAAGACTGTAAATGTGGGCCAGAGGCCGAGGTCTGGAAGGAGGAGAAGCAAGGGTTTAAATCTGACAAATTCTTATAAATCTAATAAATTCCAATAGAGAACTCAAGACTGCATCTTGCTAAGAGTTTGACCCTCCAAGTCACATACTCCTGTGCCTGTTGTAAATTTTAAACGTACATCATGTTTTACAGTAAAAATAGTGGAACTGCTACTCATGGAAATGAGATTTCTATTTCTCATTGTACCATTATAATTATTTTCTTTTTGCTTTTCTGTCAGTAATTTTTCCTTGTCAATGTACTGATGTATGTAAAAATTGCTTTTTCTGATTGTTCTCTTTAGGTCCCCTACAGAGATATCCACTTAAAAATCCTCAATATTCTAGGCATTGAGTCACGTTTTCAATTTTTCATTAATGACAAGAGATATAGATATGACTTTCTTTGGTTCTATGCCATTTCAGTCTCCCACAACAACAGAAAAACCCTAGTAAAACATAGATTTCATCATTTTATACCTAAAAAAACTTTCTCATTTGTCAGTCTCAAATCTCCCAGTTCACCTCTTCTTTCTTTTTTTTTTCTTCCAAAGCAATTGCGTTTTGCTTCATTAGTTATAGCTGTCCAGAATTCTTTGCTAGCTACATTCTTTATTCATCAGCTTTACACATTTAAGTGTTGGATAACAAATAACTTTTTAGGTTCAGATACAAGAATTTGTTTTGAATTTTAAAGAGCTATTAATTTTCTACTTCCAAATGAAAGCACATTCATTTCTTCAGAAAGGTTATTCTTCTTTCCCAATACAGCTAAGGAGCGCCATTAACAAGATCACAAAACTACGTTGAATGGAAGTTTGATTTGTTTCATCACTCAGTCTCACTCTTCGTTTTTGATGATGCATGCTTTTGACTTCTTGACTGTATTTAATTCCTGCTCATTAATGACACACACTTGTCTCTTTTGCCTCTTTGTAAAGATCAGTTATTGATCCACATTAATGTAACTGATGTATCTCTCCCCATCTATTAGCCATGTGTTTTCAAGCATGTAATTCAACTGAATTCTTTCCTCTGGTTATAGTTTCTCTGTCATCCACTTCTGACAAGCGCTCTACTTGCTTTTATTCCTTTTCTTGTGCTTCATTTTATCAACCTCCCCCCCCGCTCTGCGCTCATTTTATAGTAATCATTGTTATTAACTGTAGTAAGAGGCACTCAATGACCATAGGTGGTTCTTGTTTTGTTCTGAGAAAATCGCTCAAGAAATATATTAAACACTTACAAAAGTAACAAACTCATGTGCTGGCACTGAACAGATCAAAAAATACTATAAAAACTGTAATTATACGCAAAGTTTCTACAGCTGTATACTTCACATGCAAGGTACCCATCATCACATCCTCCTGAAAAGCAAGCTGTAGCACTTCTGATAGAATCAACTGCTCTGCTCCAAGGGCTGGACTATCTAACACCAATTGTGTACCCCTGAATCATGTGGGAACTGAACAAACCTTTGACTTGTCCAAGGTATACTAAAGACCAAGTCCCTGTTGTGAACACCACCAGGCCTTTCACAATCTAGTCCACGACATGGAAGTCACTGCTCTGGCAGAACTGACAATAGTGATGGATAAATATACCAGTCACATGCTCTTTCCAGTTAAATTCTGTCACCAAAAATATGCCTCTTCACACCATATGGGTTATGAGAATTTACTTAAGCCAATTACAGTGGCATTGTAACCCACTGGCCCACTGAAATTTTTAACCTGACTTTTGTTTATCTTAGACATTTTAGGCGAAGGTAGACATCACTTACAGTTTCTTCTCCTGAACTAGCTCAATCTTAATCATTAAATAGATGTAAACCACCTTCATGTAATTTCAGTATCTGAAAAATCTGGTGATATTTCTAAGAACAACAGAAGCAAGAATATGGAAGATTTACCATGTCTCTGAGTAATCTGTTTCAATGGTTGCTTACCCTCATTGCCAGCAGTTTTCACAGTTTCGACTTTGGTGACTTAAACTTCCAGCTGTTGGATCTTGTTACACCTTTGCTTGGCAGACTAGAGAGACCACTATTATCAAGTAAAAGCACCATGCCCTACACAGTTGATTCCTCATTTGCAAGCAGTAATTCAACATCATTTTCATATGCAGATTAATAACTCAGTGAGAAAGGCAGGTAGGAATACACGCAGAACATTCAAGTTGTGTCAATCTTTTTCACAATAATACTGAATTAATAGCTATGTTATTATTTAGGTTATTATTTCATAAATTGCAATCTATTCATATCCCACAGCTAAGCAGCATGTAAAAACACCAGGTGGCAAAAATCTGTATTTTTTTCCAATTAAAATACATAAATATGCACAAAAGCTGTAAGAATACTAACGTGCAGAGCTCTGCTTTCACTGGCTCACTGATTAGTCAAATTATTCTCAGGTACTTTTTTATCTCTCTAGGAATCCTCATTTTATACTTTCCAATGAGCAAATCTCAATTTTTACAGTACTGTTTTCCTGAATTGAGTCTCTTTTGTTCAGAAATTCTCCTTTTAGCAGTCAGCATAGGAAGGAAACCAGAACCCATTTACACAGTAAAGCAAGTTAAAATCCATCAGTAATTTTTTCTCTGTACCATAAATTTTGGTCTGGCAAGATGAATGAGTAGTACCTGAACATATTGCCCTAGACATTTAAAATTAAAATGGGGTTACCAGTTGTAACAACCGTGTTTTCAATATATTTACTTAGACATAATATTAGAAGTTGCCAAATCTGGTGCGCTTCACTCTTACCACAGCTGGGTTGACACCAGGCTATAGTGGCTCCAGGTCTCCAGATGGATCCCAAGCTCAACAATTGTTGGCATCTGGACATATACGAGGCCAGGTTGGATGGCGCTTAGAGCAACCTGGTCTAGTGCAAGGTGCCCCTGCCCATGACAAAGAGATGATCTTTAAAGTCCCTTCCAACACTGGCCATTCTATGATTCCATTCCATGAGCCCCCGAAGCTGCAGCCCTACACCCATTGCTGGCAGAGACTCACCCACACACAGAGTTGGGCCAGGTCCCAACAGCTAATCCCCTCCATGCTTTTGCCCCTAGAGGCACCCAGATGCTTTCACAGCCAGACTCAGACGTAGAGACCTGCTCAACATTTTGCTCCTGGGTCATTTCTACTCACCAACTTATTTGCCTTGATTGTTACCATTACTCACACACACGCTCCCAGACTTACACTCATTCCAGTCCCTGGCACTATGGACACATGGGCCCTCCACCCCATGCTCTGACTCTAGTTGCTGCACACAGATACCCCTGCACACCAAGAAGAGGGACCTCCTACCTGGGGAAGAACTGGGAAAAAAAATTTATAAGGGGGACTGACAGGTGATCACATGCAGGGCAAGGCCAGACAAGAGTACACACCAAACTATTTACATAAGATGATCTCTTCTAATCTTAATATCTCTCTCGTTTTCTCACTCCTGATCCTCTCAAAATCACCCAAACACCTCCCTTTTCCTACTACTGATTCCTGCCCTAAACATCCTGTAAATCCTGTATGTTCTCAAACTGCTTTTCCCCTGCATCCTACAATGTGTCCTACCCAGAGCAGCAACTCCTCTTAGCATGAAAGACAATTCGCAAAACTGCTCCCTGTGACACCCTGTGATGCGTTTCATGCCTGGACACTGAGGTTGATGGCTCAGCTGAGATAGCACTCATAGGGGTCTGGACAAGTTGGTTGTTCTTAGGAGTTGTAGGTTTGTGTTCCCACCTGTCCCTGTGAATTCCAGACAGGTCCTGATGGGCTGGTGGTCCCTGTAATAGCCTGGGAGCAGCCCAGCAGGCATTACTTGGGCTTCAGGTCTTGCTACTGTCTTTCCAAGCTCCTTCATGGGTGTGGAGATGCTCTTCAGTACATAATTGAACACTAGAGTGACACATAATTGAACCACAGCACAAAAGCTGTGGAGCAGCACCAGACAAGCACACAAAGAAAGAGGGGAGAAAAGAAAAGAGAACATTGGGCGAAGACCAGGAACAAATTTTTAAAAAGTAGAACTGCCTATGAAAGTGTTGGAAATCAACTGGAAGAACAAAAAGCCCTACAAGTTATTCCAAGCAGTATCATGAAAGACCAACAATGCTTCCAATACTAACCATGGATACAGAAGATGAGCCCTCATTTCCAGCTGAAATCTCGAGGATGTCAACAGGAAAGATTAGCAGTAGAGTTTTGTTGCCCTCACTGCTCTGTGCCCCCTCCCATGGCTGCTGCTCAAAGCCACCTCTGCAGCAATTACCACAGAGCCAGCAGAAAACAAACCTCGTACTTATACTCATCAGTGAGCTGATTTTTCTCACAGCAGCATCACTGAATTTCAAGAGTGCTGTACATGCCTGTCTTGGGGTGACTTTATGATGTGTATCCCCTATCGCTGCTCTATGCCCAGAGATTAACTTTGTGCCTTTCTGTGCCTTTAAACTGAGCCTGAGAGGGGGCAGAGGAAAAAAAAACGCGCAAACTTTTGGGAACAGTTGTTCAAGGACACACAAACACACTCCTTGGCTTCTGGCTGTGGCAGCAAGAGTGGAGGAAGCACCCTTCTTGCTTCTCAGCCAGCTTTCAGCTCTTTTCTCCAGAGGGAGATGGAAAGTTGAACTTTCTTTTCTTGGGACTTTAGTTTTTCCTTTCTTCTCTTCTGGACTCTTTCAACATCAGAACACATCAGGAGAATTTTCCACCAAGGCCCCCGGAGGTGGGCCCACGACCCAGCTCCGAGGAGGAGGAGAGAGACTACACCTACAGAAGGACTCTGAAATCTTCCCAGGTTTCTCTCCACAGTGAGAGGTTTTATTATTTAGCATTATTACCCTTTTTCTGTGTGTTTATTAAATAAATAGTGTTTTTACCTCTTTCACTTTCCTCTGAGGAAAATTTCTTTTTTTTCCCAAACCTGGTAGGGGAGGGGTGGTTGTAATCTGCCTTCCATCAGAGGATATCTTCCTCCAAATTTGTCCAAACTGGCACAATGCCCATGACCAACAGTTAACTGCCAAATTAATATTGTCCCAGTGCTTGGCTATTGCTGGGTGACAACACTGTGGGCTTCTCCCTGCGTGTATGAAGAAGTCACTTAGGTATGTAGAAAAAACCTTCTCCATCAACTGGCCACTTAAGCTTGAAAACCTCTGAAGTTTTTCCAATGACACATCACAAAATTCAACCCTTAACCAACTACAATAACACCAACCCAGCCATGGAATAAGACCCCAGTGCAGAAGCAGATGCTGGAAAGACCAAACAACTAATTTCCCAAACACCTGACTGTGCTGAGACTGACTTGAACATGACGTTTACAGGATAATGAAGCAAAAATAATTTCCAGAATATTCACATCCCAGAACTTGTTTCACATGACAACTAGAGATGTCAGATAGACTTTATAAAAACTGCTCATCATCTATTCTAAAAGGAAGGATACTTTCTGATGGGTTAATTAATCAGTGGCAACAAGGAACCTTTCATGTAATCATGGAAACATTATTAAAAGTAATAGATTGCACCTTCCCTGAAGCAACATAAAATCAATGACTTCACAAGAAATTGTTATAACTATGGTGATGCCTTAAGAAAAATGCTCATTTGAAATATATGATGGTTGCGATGTTAAGGCCATTTTATTTTCATACATTTTATGATTTAGAGATATTTTATGTCACTGGGTTAGATCTATTTTCTTAATAACCAGTGTCTGCATTACTGGATAACAGGGATAGAAATACACTTTTTGTGGATAAACCTCTGGATTAATTAGGAAACCTGGTCAAGTGGCTAGTAGAAATTCAAGAATTGCTCCTCAGGATAATTACAGGCAACAGCATCCACAATGTGTGCTTTTTTCAAAAGTGATGACAGCTTGGGTCCTCCTAGACTGAGATTCTCCTGTCCTCAGTGTGGGATAAAGCCAGAGTTTGGAGTGTGGATAGCAGAACATCAGAGTCATGACTATTTTGCTTTGCCTCTAAGACTGTCTTATATACTGTGTATAGATTCTCAAGATTTATTTTTTCTATTTTAATGAGATGTATGCAATATCAGAAAGCCTTTTTTTTGGCAAGAATCTTACTGAGGGGTGGAGGGAAGAAGGAGTTTTACACAAATTGTAACATTTCTTGAGAGAAAAAGTTCCCCATAAACCATAATCATAATCTTCTGGGAAAAAAACAGTCATACTGATCCTCCAAGGAAGGTGTACATCAAATTTACTGAATTTTCATATGAATTTCACTGATATATGAAAGCATTCCAAGAGTAACCACTGTCACGACAAATTTGACTCTGCTTATTGATCTTTCACTATAATTCTGAGTAGTTTTTTTTCGCTCATCTATATGAACCTAGAGTAGGTTCCCATAGTCACCTAGGAAATATTTATCAAAACTGAGTCTCACTTCAGTGTAAATTAACACTGACCTATATGAAATAACTATTTTTGCTACCCAGTTCACTAAGGATTTCACTGATTACTTTGAGTAAGGGAGAAATTTTAGCTTCAGTTTCTGGGTTGATTTTTTCCCCACACTTTAAAAATTAAATTCCTTTGAAAATGTAGCCAGGTCACCACCTAAAGTCAACCCTTATTCTTTGTCGTTCCATCCACTGAAGGAGGGCAAATGTTATTAACTCTGTTCTCCTGTTATTTCTCCCTACTAGTTTATAATTTATTCTGCATGGTAATTATGGATAAATAAAATCTACGACTGATAATTAAACATATGCATCTCTTTAAAGACTGAGCCAGAGGTCACAACAATTGTCAATAGTTACACAAACATTATCAGAATTAATTTAGCATTAAGTGCTAAAGCATCACTTAACATGTAAACTGAAGCAGTTTTTACACATAAATTAACCAGTAGGAGGTTTACCCTTTGGTGTTACATAACTAGGAGGAGGAAATTCCTGCTGTGGCATCCTCTAGAAAACTATTATTTTCATAGAGGATTATTGATAGAGCAGCCAAAAAAACTGTCTTTCATATTTAAGGATGTCACAAATTGTAACAAATACACGTGAATGACAAAAACAAATGGAGCCAGCATGCTATCTAAAAATAAAAGTATATGCCTAGGAAAAAACCTACCAAGTTTAAAGTAATTATTAAAGTGCTTTAGACACTGTCCTGGAAAGGAAAACAATAATGCAGGACACCACGATATGTGGATATCATAATGTACCACCTTACAACAACCAGGTTAGGACACATTAAAAGGCTACACTCTGTCATTACTATGATCAATAAAAATAGGTTTCCCATGCTGACCCTTAGGTTAAATAGGAGGTAGAGAAAATTCAGTTAATTACTGCTATGTTTTGGAATCTTACCTGGCCAGGCAGATTTTAATCTATCCTAGAAGAAGTCAAATTTGCTTAAGAAGAAATTAATACACAAATTGAATCCTTTACTACAGGCAAAAATAAACTTCTATAAAGCCAAAATTCATGACGCTGTTTTTTAGAATATCCCTGTCTTGGTAAAACAAGGTGGCTAACAAATAGTGTAGGATATTGTCTTGGGTAATGTTTTCCCAAAGTTTACTCCAAACATATCTTTTTCTCATTTACATAATTTATGTAGCTACACCGAGAAACACTTTATTAAAGCAAGCATTAATCTACCTCATTTCAACATTGAGCCACCTCAGAACTACCTTATCAAAATTCCTGTCATGTAAAAATCTCAACCAATATCTGATTAAATAGATTAAATAGATCTGATCACACAACCCACACACAGTCCAATTTGCCACTGTAACATATTGCCTAACTTTGTAACCATCTACCCAATTAGCAAATACTTTGTTTTCTGAAGTATATCATACTGTACCACTACCATTTTTTATTTCATCAACAAATAATTATTGTAATATGCCTCTAAGATTTTTTTGTTCTCAGAGATTACATTCCTTTGTACTTGCTCAACTCCAAGTGCTTAACATGGATTGTTAATCCTCAAAATCCTCATCTTGCCATAATAACTCAAGGTATAGTGCCTGCCAGTTTTAGTTTGGGGTTTTGGTTTGGGATTTTTTTTGGTACTGACTGAAATGTACTGTTTGAACTGTACCTTGGTTTTATCACTTGTCCTAATTGGAGGATTTGTCCAAAAGCACAAGACAAAATCTCTCTAACATCTTGAATTCACTACACGTTCCAGCACAAAGCAGTGACCTTGTCAAGGTGAGTCATGAAAGCTCTAGCACAAACAGAACAGTATAAAGCAGTGGGGCTGAGTGCGCCCTCAGCATGCTTGCAGACGACACTGAGCTCTGTGATGCAGCCACACTCTGGAGGGAAGGGATGGATCCACAGGGGCCTGGACAGGCTGGAGAGATGGGCCTGTAAAAAACTCATGAGGTCCAACAGGGCAAAATGCAAGGTGCTGCACCCAAGTCAGGGCAATGCCAAGCACAAATACAGGCTGGATGGAGAATGAATCGAGAGCAGCCCTGAAGAGAAGGACTTGGCAGGTTTGGTGGCTTGGAAGTTCAACATGACCCAACTATGCCCACTGCCAGCCCTGGAAAGTTAAACTTACCCATGGGCAGCAGTGGAAGGAGGGGATTCTGCCCCTGTCCTCTACCCTAGTGAGACCCACCTGGAGTACTTGTGTCCAGTTCTGGGGTCCTCAGCATAAAAAGGATGTGAACTTGTAAGTCCAAAAGAGGGCACAAAAATGATCCGAGGACTGGAGCACCTCTCCTATGAGAACAGGCTGAGAGAGTTGGGACTGTTCAGCCTGCAGAAGGGAAGGCTCCATGGAGAGGCATGAAAACACAGAATAATCCTGAGCTGGAAGGGACCCAAAGGAATCATTGAAATCCAACTCCTGGCCCTTCACGGGACACCCCAACAACTACACCATGTCCCTGAGAGAGTTATCCAAAAGCTTTGTGAGCCCTGGAAGACTTGAGGCCGGGACCATTTCCCTGGGGAGCCTGTTCCAGTGCCGAACCACCCTCTAAGTGAAGAAACTTTTCCTGATATCCAACCTAAACCTCCCCTGATACAACTTCAGGCCATTCCCTTGGGTCCTGTCACTGGCCACCACAGAGCAGAGATCAGTGCCTGCCCCTCCTCTTCCCCTCACAAGGAAGCTGCAACTGCAATGAGGTCTCCCCTCAGGCTCCTCTGCTCCAGGCTGAACAGAGCTGAATCCAACTAAATCCATTTTATAATATTCAGATTATAGTCTAGAGGTTTACACAAAAGTAAAATCAAGCATAACACCATCCTGGTGAAAGTTTTCACCCACAGGAGCTGGGAATTGTCAGTCGTAGCTGTAATTTTGGGAGTGGGGGACAGGTGAGGTGCAGGCTCAAAGAGGACTTGGGTGGAAAGCACACAAACAGTGAAGTGGTTCCACTACAGCGCTACAACGCACGTATACCAGCCGCCACTGTCGGTGTGCTGCCTCCCCTACACCAGCATCTGTGTGTTACCTGTTTCCACCCCCTGGCTTGCCATTAAGAACAGATCTCCAAATTACCTTGCAATTATGCACAGCAGTGGTTTTGCTATTGCTGGTCCATCTGCACAAATCACGTTAGCCAAATGCAGCTTTTTTGAAAATATAGCGAAAGATGCTAAACTCAAGTAGGCTCAAGAACAAGATCTTCTCTCCTTGCTAGTATTACTTTTATCACATCCGAGTTCTTTCTTATTATTAGCTAAACTGTGTCTTTCCAGAATTCATTTCATACATCTGAAAAACGTATCTTCGAAGCAGTTGAAATTCATGACCTTTTTCAGGTGTCCAGCAGCAGTTCCTGTTTCACCACGGACCTATACCCCCTCAAACTCTTCTTGTCCTTCTGTAAGAGATCAAATATTGTTAACAAACAACAAAATCTCTCCTGTAAACTACTTCTTTTAACTACTCAGTCCCATTTTGGCAAAGTGTATTTTGTAACAGGTTAGGCTTTCCTGAAACTCTCTGTATAGATTTGTGTGGTTTTTAGTCAAATTGGCATGGGATCCGAAAACTCTTTTAAAACATTTATAAACTAATCAGTATGCAATAACCAAAGCCATATAAATTTATTAAAAAAAAAACCTGTATGTGAGCTGACATCTAACACCACAGTGCAACAGCAAAGGGAGTGGAAGTCTTCTCAGCCACATGAATACAAAAGTAAAATTCAATAAAAATAATCAGCTTTTCCTCCTTTTCCTAACTGGTTGCCAAAAAACTCATCCCATCTCTACAGAGACCTTGGCATGGATCCTGTATAAAATCATAGCATTCAATTTCCAGTGTGTAGCTCAAAAAGCTTTTCTTTGTGTTGCATTATTCAGCAAGTAATTGATTTGAGCTTATTTACATTTTTTGTTCTGGAGTGCAACTGGTGAACTCTCTGTGTTAGTGTTTTCACAGATGAAAACTAAAGACAAACCTCCATTCATTTCTGAATTATCCATGAACACATTTGAGCTTTAAAATTTGGCTTGATGTTCAAATCCATATGATGAAAGATCCAAGTAGCTAGATCTGTTAAAACAGAAAATGATACAGAAGGAATTGTGTGTAACAAGACATGTATCACACCATTCAAAGCAAAGGTGGTTTTGAGGGGAGCCATTTAATTTCAGTGGCACAGAAAATGAAAATTGTTCCTGCATGTGACTTTCTAAGGTGGGTGGCAGACACCACTAGTGCCAAACAGGGGAGGGCTTTATTGAGTTTGAGCAAGCCAAAAAACTGCTCATGGAAAAGGTTCACCACATCCTGAACTTGTAAATCTCTGCTACAGCATGAGAGTTTTGCAGCACTTTACCTAGTTTACTACTATTCTGTGCTCACTCAATGTTTTGAAGACAAGTTAAAAATACGCATATGGTCTATCACAGAATACCCTGGTGACTGGGAGGTATGCTAATTATTCAGGGACAGAGTAGTCTGCATCTATACCCACCCCACGAGGAGTGAAGTCCTTGCGCATAGCATGGGCTTGAGAACATGTACATGAAGCAAAGAGTATGTGCATGACATACTGCCACATTTTAAGATAATATCACAAGCTAATGAGGTCCATCATGAAGTCATGCAAAACTACCAGAGGACTTACAGAAATAATTTTAAAGTAAATCTTGTGCAGAAGGAGAAGTAAACAGAAGAAAATATCCAAAATGTTGCATGTCTTATTTTAAAATCAGTGCAAAAAAGCTTTGATGTAGTTTTCCTTTCTAGCAACTCTTGGTACTCCATACCTCCATGTCACTTTTTATCTTATCACCTTTGAGTAACACATTTTTTCATCTTCTTCCTTCCTACAACCATCCCACAATGCCACAACCACCTGTTCTGAGTATGCAAAATCTTTTATTCCTGACACCACTCTCCTTCCTTTAAAGGCATCTGCTAAGAGCAGACAGCTCCTGCTTGGTAATACTTGTAAGAACAAAGACCAATGATGGACTCTTTGCACAGTATTTCACTGAGTCTTTATATCCTTTTCTTACTGCATCACTGAATTATTCTTGTCTTTTTCCTTTGTCATACTCAGTTAACTAAAAACTTCTCCATTCAGTAACACAGCTTAACATAAGCATGACTTCAAAATCATCTTGAAAACACCATGACTGACCCAATCATTCAGATGCTTCTCCCAAAAATATTCCTAAAGAAAATTGTCTAGCAGTTAGTTGAAAAAATGTGTGAATGTATACATATATATGTATACATAAAGATAAGTATATAGAAGCGACATCTTTAGAACAAGTATTTTTTACATTCTTAAACACAAAATACCAGACCTATAAAACAGCACAACATCAATTCGAATTTCCTGTTGTGTTGCTGGAGTTCCGACAAAGCAGTGTGATTGCACTGCAAGAAGCTGACACATCCGACTGTCAGATCTGAGCACTGGAGCATCCTTTCTTCCGTCATTCAAAAAACTTAATGTTGAAAATCTTTCTTTTGGGGGGAGTTGGAGCACTAGACCCAGATATGGATGGAGTTTGCTTTTGTTTGTATTCACAAGGCTGACTAGTTACATCCTTTTGCTTCCTCCCCTCTCCCTTCTCTGCCCACCCCACAGCCTCTGCCCAATTAATAAGGCATTTATGTTAGTCTCATGCTGAAAAATAAAGCTCTCTACTCACCCTTTCAACAAAACACAAATGCACCCCCCAGACCATATTTTTGGGGAAAAACCTCTTCCCCTGGGAAGGGGAAAAAAAATCCATGTGTCTTCCTAGGACATTTAAAAAAGGAGAAATAACAGGCAGAGGGTGGGGTGGAGAGAGCATGGAACATACCTCCTAATGAATTAAACAGCAGATGATAGTATCCCACACTGAGTCATGACATATGCAGTAGTAGTCATCCCTGTAGTACAGAAATTCACTAGGAAAAACATTTGGAATGTGGGAAAAACAGTGGGAAATCAGGATGAAACAATAGGGATGCCAGTCTAGCACACCAAGTTTGATATAACATTACTCACATGAATAACCTTTATTAAAGATGCAGATCATTCTGTTCACCATCTGTTCATGTAGACTAAGAAACAAATAGGCCTAGGTGAGTGTAATATTGTAATTACATATCTGTCAATCAAAGAGTAAACAAATACAGTGTGAATAGCATTTCTCTATCATTCTTTTCTATTTTCCATTTTTTCTAAACGTACTATTTTCATTACAAAGCAATTAAAAGGGATTCCTCACATGAAACACTGAAAGAAGATGGTAGGAATTGCACTTTAACTCCACTTCAAAGACCTATTGGCATAAGAAGAGAAAACCTATTAGAAGTTTATTACTATCAGAGATTTCTGATTTCCCCTAATAGTTGTGTTTAATAATGTTAACAACTACCAAGCAAGATGCACACATTATTTTATGTGGCATACTTGCAATAATTAATCTGTAATAGTTTATCTGTCCTTCTAATTGGATGGGACTCATAAATTCGATCGAGAATGATAGAGGACCAGCACCAACCAAACAATAAAATTATCAACATGCCTCTAATAAGACAGGAATATACCTGTCTTATTATTGCATTAGTAGCTTGATTTTTCCTGGAACTGAAACCTTTTCTGAGACAAAATACAGCTCTAGTAGGAGGTACAGATCTGTAAAACCTTCATGAGGATGATCCAGGTACCTTAAACTGTCGCGTGACGGTCGGCGATGGAAGAGACGGGGCAGATTGCTTGGATGCAATAAGCCGATTTTATAGATACAGAGCTATGTATTTATACCTTTCCAGCAGTAACTAAAAATAGATTCTTATATAAGCAGCAATCACTAAAACAACCATATCTATGTTTCCTAATAACATTGCAAAACTAAAGGCTAGCACTGACCAACACAGGTACATTCCTGGCATGCTATTCACTCATGCTTGCTGTTTCGTGGTAGGCCGCACTGCCTGCCATGGTTTGCGGCCTAGCAGCGTTAGCGCGTTCACTTCTGACATGAGTTCAGCAGTGCTCTCACTTCTGCTTTCTAGCTGTATCTCCACATTAAACCTTGACAGGATATCACTGTAATAGCCAAAACTAATGTGGAAGTCTTGAATATTGCTTGCCAGCATGGATTTATGACTTATGCTTTCACACTTCCTCAGTCCCTCAATCCCTTTGCCTTAGAAGCCAGAGGGATATCACTGCTGTGTTGCACTAGCTTTTACACTACTGAATGTATGTCTTATGCAGAGACTAAACCAGCTTGTTCATCTCCTGTTCCCAATTTTCCTCTCAATGGACTGTACATAGGTTTAATCCTATGTTTCCTCTCTAAGCCACTCCACCACCAGAACGCCACAATAATGGCACATCTTTTTGGCTATGACTATGACACAAAGACAGGGTCAAAGTTCATGTATTCAGCCTTTGCAGATTTGTCATAAAACTTCACATAGCTTAAGTGCATCTCTGTACTGTCCAATTAATATTTTCCAAAAAAAGGCAAAATCCAAAATAATGAACAATGTTGATCCTTAAAAAATGGTGTAGAAATGCAATCCTACAGCTTATGTGTTTACACTTCAACCAGTAATATTTATTGCTTTTTCCTTTTAAGTGCATCTAAAATGAAAAAGATTGTATAATAGACTGTACTGCATAGTCTCATTCTATTTTCTGTAAGAAGAAATTATAATAGCTTAGCTACAGTAAAACACATAGTAGTAAGGGGATTTTTAAATTAGTTTCTTGTACTTGCATACTTATAGCTTCTCAGTTTGTTCAGTTTAAATAATTATAATGCTGAGCTCAGCACACACAGAAAGCTATTAACCATAGGAATAAATATTTGGAAGCTGAGGTTTTAAAAAATGTCATCAACATTATTATTCTACTTAATAATAGCTTTTTCATTGTAATTTAAAAATCAGTTTATCTTGCAGTTAAAGTGATAAAATGTAACTATAAAATAAATAGCCTTTTTACAAACCACTGATTTAATAAATTTAGAGATCATTGTGAACTAGCTTTATGATTCAATTTTTGCATTGTATTTTTATTTTTTTTAATCCGAATGCCTATGTATACATAGGCATGCAGATTATAAATATGGATGCAGAGATATGTGCATTTCAATAATTTATTTGGGTTGCATTGCCATGCTGTGTAGGTTGGTGTTTTCAGCATGCTGTATTTTAACTACTAGGAATAGTTTGATAGGGTTACAAATTCCCAGACCTCTACAGATTAGGCAAAAGTAGTGCAGTTCTAGTAAAAGAGGGGAACCTAAGATTAAAAAAACTCACTTATAAAGTGAACTGATTTGCCAAATGATTTTCCAGACTTTCTTTCCTAAGCCAAAACTTTGCTTGAGTTTGCAAGATGGGGCATCTGCATATGCATGAGCTTTCTACCGTTCTACTTCCAGCACAGGGTCAAACACAGTGGGAGCCTCATGGCTGAAAACCAAAGAGTATATATATATATATATGTCTATATCATTTATGCACATCCTTCATAGAGCTGGTTCTTCAGCTGTAAGGGCTGCAGAAAGAAAGGTGAGGAAAAAGAATGGGACGATCTCTTACCTTACCAATCACACATTTGAAAATACAACAGATGAAAAATATTTTCTACACCAGGATAGAAGTCAGTGGGTTGGCCTAGTCTGAGGGCAACGTTTCCTCGTTTGCTCTCTCTGCTGTTGACTGTTGTTTTCCATTCACCAAGGCTCCTTTAGCAGCTTTTGTTCCAACACACTATTTTAAATCACTGTAACCATCCTGTTTGATTTGAACAGATCGTATGTAAAGACGAGCTATCTGTATACATTCGTCTCTACTGGCAGTAGTAAGATTAATTTTATAGAGAACTTTTCAAAAATTTCAAAATTTAAGTGATCACGTGTATGAGCCAATTCCTCTGGGTTTCTTGAGACTGATTCTCTCCTATAAGGCTTAAAACATTCAAATCTTGCTTTGTTTTTGGTGGGAATAAAGTTTTGTATCCCACACTTTTATGAGAGTTCATATCATAAAAGTCTCTCAGGATGAGATAAATTAACTGACGAGATCCACTGAGATTAGCTCGATTGGTCAGAACATGGTGCTAATAACACCAAGATTGAGGTTCAATCCCTGTACAGGCCATTCACTTAAAATTTGGACTTGATGATCCTTGTGGGTCCTTTCCAACTCAGAATATTCTGTGAAATCTGTGAAATCAAATATTGTCCCCATCAACACCATGCTGAAGTGAATTCAAGGCCAGGTTGGATGGAGCTCTGAGCAACCTGATCTAGTGGAAGAGGTGTCCCTGCAATGTCAGGGCAGTTGGGACTAGATAATCTTTAAGATTCCTTCCAACCCAGGCCCTTCTATGGTTCTGTGATTCTTTGTTGAACTCTTGAGCCTGAAGCAGTGATGGCCTACAAACCAACAAATTTTTCTTTAGCTACAGAAACAGCCTGACACTCCACATCCACCACCTGTCCTTGTGCCCACCAGGAACCCCACACTCCTACGAGTGTGCCCATAGAATGGCTTCCAGCTCAAATAAAAACAAAAATTTTAAAAATGCATTTCACCACTTCAGGTTATTCTGCAGCCTTACAGGTGTGTGTCTACAGCGTGTCAGCAACGTCAGGAAAATGCTTCAAGGAAAGCACTGCCAAGTTGAACTGCAACATGTGCTATAATAAACAGAGTTGATTTTAGCAATGTCAAACCTCAAACTTCTGTTGAACATCGTGCTGATTCCATTTATCCAGAAAATTTTTATTTCAATTTATATCTTCCTTACCTCACCTGGCTGTCAAGAGTATATTTAATAACTTTAAATCCAATGGAAACTTGTATTTGGCAAAATTAAGAAACATCAGTAAGTGTTGAAATGACAAAGCACTGGATCTTGTTGGCAAAAAGAAAAAAATCAAGAAAATTAAATTTTAGTTGAAAGATTGCGTTAATACATCTATACAATTAATTCACCTTTGAGGAAATGCAGCAAGCTGGCACTAATTAACCAAAGGTTCACAAAACACCATTATAAGGTGTTCACAGATTTACGAACAGGAGGAGTCTGGATGAAATCCACTGCAAAATAAGTGAAATAATACTGTTTGAATAACTGGCATTGACCCTGAATTACCTTTAACTCACATTTTATTGTCAGTACAGCAGTTTATCCTGAAGACTCAGGAATACTGAAACATCCAAAATTTGACAGCAGGTAACTTCTTTGTACTGAGCAAAAGAGAAATAAAGTCTCTGAGATTGATAAGAGTACTTTCCAGCAGACAACCAAAAGCACAGTCAATCATTTTCTAGTCCTGTATTTCTATTCCAGAAACATGTAAAAGCCTTTCACATCTAACTAACTGATACCCCAGCACTCTTGCCTGCTATATTATATGAACACAGATCTTTTTTATACAGATTATCACCACAATTTGTCAGGCAGGCTGAGCCATTTTTGGAAGTTGAACAACACAGTTTAATACTACTATCCCCACTAATGTTCCCGTGTCTGGGTGTGAGACACCGTGTTTTGTAGCCTTTTTTCACAAAGGGAAAAGCTGCATTTGCTGTTTTGAACTGCATCTGTGGTACAAAAGTCATGGCTCCAAATAGAGCACGATTATCATTGTTATAAATAAGTTTTAGTTTTCTACAGTTAGTTAAGTCCTATAGTTAATTAAGTAAGTTGATGAATATGTTAATGGCGGAAATCCAGTTAGTTGATGTTTTCTGTATCAGGTGTCTTGTTCTGTCAAGTTGTGGACAGTGTACCAGGTGTAGTACCTGTATGCAACCATCAGGTGGAAAACTTACTATAACTAAAGGGGAAGTCTTCTAGATTGTTCCAAAAGATAAGACTGATGTCACCGAGATTGTGGATTGGACATGGCACGAACCAATCAGAGGAGGCCCTCAGGAAATGACTGGTGAAAAAGGCACCGCTGAAATGGACCAACGACACCCAGGGAAAACGAGCCAATAGCGTGGGGGATCCAAAGCGGACAAATGGACTTAAAGGACTGGTATAAAGACTGATCTGGGGCTCAGCACCTGGTCCTCTGTCCATCCGCATTGGCGAGGAGAGCAGCCGGCGCTGCACGTGCGCTGCATCAATTGTGCCTTGCTGCTGGGGTTCGCGAGCTTACCTCGGTACCCATTCTTAGCTGCTGTTCAATAAAGGGTTGTTCTTTGCAGTAAGGAGTGAGTGGTGTTGATTGCCTCGCCCACAACATCCTTCCTGTCAATCATTTTGCCAACACTTGCATCTGGCAAAAATTTCAGTGTTGTATGCAGCCCTTTTGTTTGGTTGACATAAAATCCCCAAAATTTAAGACATAAAAACCAGACAGTGATGACCACTGACTTAGACTCTTAAGATTGTCACACTGATCTTAATAAGACTTGCATAGTTCTGATAATTCAAGTGACAACTGATTCTTTTACATTGCTATTGAAGAAATCAGTTTCATGAAAATATTCTTTTACTTGCTAAACCACTAAAATGTATAGTAAGCATGGCATAAGATCAGGAGCTGGTGTCCTTGAAAATATTTTGGGAGTTTCTGGAATCTGAATGGACTACTCCTTAAGAAAGGACCTATATCTGCACATTTTACACTGCATTTGACTTAGCAACCATTTATTTAAAACCTATTTGTTTTTCTGGTTATTAATGCTCTTTATGGATGAAACATAGGCTACACAAGGCTCTTAATTTCTTAATCTGACTGTGAGTCTTAAAATAAAGAAGCGATTAAGTCTGCAGCACAGACTGTGATGTATTTCCTTACAAAAACCAAAAACCAAAAAAAACCCCACAAAACTAAAACTCACCAAAAACCCCAACACCACTAACAAAAAAGCCTCCAAAAAACAAGAAAAAAGCAACCAAAAGCATTCGGAAAAAAAAAAAGAAAATGCTTCTAAAACACTGAAGAATCAAGACTTAACACATTGAGATGAACTGAAGTTCCAAATTCATCTTCTGGGATCTCAACATTTACTGTCCACCTGCAGATATAGTTTTGGTAATTGTTTCCAGAAATAAATTACATAGGAATTTAAAATACATAGAAAAAACCCTGTGCCGCAAATAAACGCTTTGATGGTAATATATGGTAAGATCATTCTCCAAAGCCCATTCTGGCATCCGTAGTTTACTTCATTTTGAGATGTATGCTTAGACAGCAAACAACCCTTCATGCAGCTTCATATCCTTTTGTTTACACACTGAATATTTACTGTGCTAAGGCTTGCACAGGAGTTGGGTGTGTAGTTTAAGAGAAAGAAAAAAAACAGAGGATGGATTATTTTTCCGAGTCTGTCCCTGAAGATGACTTGCTCCAGTTACACCCTAGATAAGCAATTTTATTAAAACTGTATTTTAAAAATGCTGCTTTATTACATACAGCAAACAGGAACCATTTTAACTGGATACACCTGTCATCCTGCATTTATATTTCAATAGCTTGAGTTAGTACTCAAAATTTTATGGACCTCTCTGGGAGCACTATTACAGCTAATCACTCCCTTTTTTTCCCTGCAATTTGTTAAGAGTTAAAGGATATGCTGATGTTAGAGTATTAAAAGTAATTGCCCAGCTTCTCCAATGTTGTACAGCATTCTTAAATGGTGATTCAGGTGTAATATCGACGGAAGTTAAGTTAAGACCATAATGTGTTGGATGATATTCAAATGAGAGAATATATTTGGAATTTTCTTTAGTAATTTTGCATGATTTTAACAGAGTAGAAATTAGTAAATAATAACTATGTTAAGCTTTTTTAACACATTGTTGGCAATCTCTGTATTCAAGTTGTCATATAAACTTTTTAAAGTATAACCATATCTCATCATTGTAAAATGCAAACAGTGCAGAAACACTTTTTAAAACATTTAAGAGACTTCTTTCTTACTAGCAAGGAGCATACAGGAAAAACTGTTCTTAATTTTATAGAGACATTGAGTTGGAAAGGTTATCAGGTAAAATATGCAAAACAATTGATGCAAAGCTAATACTAATTCAGAATAAAGAAAATTATTCTCAAGAGCCTGCAGCACATTGTGAAGTATGTCATGTATTTTCTTCTCATGGAGTAAGATAAAGATTTCAGTAAAAAAAAAAGGTGGTAGAAGGTGCATTTGCTTAATTGTGTCTTGCTTACATACGATAACCATCAACCTTCTGTAAGACTTGGTCAAAAATGGCTCAGAAATCCATTCAGAAAGATATTCCTAAAAGCGAATTCCGGAAAGTAACTGGAATCTCTCTAGTGCTTGATGCAATAGAGAATTAAATCTGTCACAATCCTCTGCAGTAACACATGCATCAAGGAAACCATATTTAGTCTTCCTCTCTCATACAAAATCTGAACAGTGATGTCCAAAAAAATTTTCAAATAATCATTCATAAAGACTCTGTGTAAGGTGGAGAAACAAGAAAGGCACCACTCAGAACTTGTTCAAAAGAAATGTGTCAGCAGAAGAGTATCTACCCAGAAGTCATGCAAGTTGTATGCTACACACAGGGCAAACTTAACAGGGTTTGAAAACAAGCTTTCCCACCATAAAGTATCTTTGCAACCTGTCTCCAAGATCCTCTCACCATTGTTAGATACTTAGGCATTAATTCAGAGCCGTAGTCTTCCTTTATGCTTTGGTGGATGTATTGTTTCCTCTGATCCAATCCATACATTCTGATACAGCAGAAATACAAGATATTTCAGTTAAATAATCTCCTATGATTTTGATATAAAATGCAAAGTGTTTTAACTATGAAAAGGCAGCATATAGCACTCAACAAGGAGGAAATTCTTTTTTCATACTAATTCTAATTCTAATTCTGCCTATTTAGACTAATGAGTAACTCCCTTTTCAGGCTCTCTCAGGAGAAATGCTTCATACACAAAGAAGATAAAACTTCTTGGTCACACTGACTTCTGTCATTCTCAGCCACTTCGCCACAACAGACCAGGGACTGCCACTTCAATAGGAAACAGACAGATCCTGAACTGTATCTTGCCTTTAATGTCAGAAAGGAGTGAGATCCCAGTTCCTTTCTGTATAGGATTCATTTTTGTTCCAGCTTTTCCAGAACTGAAGATCACTTCTATCATTCGCACAGATTTCAGAAAAAATCTCCAACGCTAACTTAAGTATCACATATTGCTCTGTTCTCTCTGCTCACTCGGGCTTAAGATACCCATTCTGCTGAAGCAGAATTCTTAAATATTCATCTCAGATGCTTAATTTAAAAAAGAAAGTGGAGTTAAGTAAAGGAAAAAAAAAATAGGAAACGTTTCACCTTATCCATTTTCTCCTTATCAAAGAGTTGCTCACTCCAGAGTACCGAAGTCTTCATTTTCTAACACTCCTGCTGTTACCACCCCATAAAATAAAGTGACATTTGAAGTAACATCTAACGGCATTTACATGGCAACAGTAAAGAAGAATGGAGCACTTTTTCCCTTAGAAGTGTTCCAAGATCCCCATTACAGGTGCAGCCTTTCCTCCTAAGATCCACTTAAACTGAGGATTCCTACACCCTGGTTAGCTAGAGCTGTTAAGCTCTCTTAATGCAAGACCTTACACTGAGGCAGGTGGAGCACGTGCCTTTCCCAGGCATTTTAGGACATGAAAAAGACAGATTCTTCATCAACTTGACCACACCAAGAGTAAACCTTTCATGTCTGAACAAGGAAACTGGAAGAGTGACTAGAAGAGAAATCCGGCGGCCAGCGGCAGAGTCGTGCAGGGGGTGTGGATTGCTGTTGGCTCCTCTGGCGTCGAGGAACAGCTCGCTGTGGTGATGGGCTGCCCGGTGAAACAGGGCAGACGGACAGGGAGGCGGGGGGGTAGGCAGGGAAGAGGTAGCTCTGCAGGGAGATGAACCCTCCAGGCACTCCCTCCTCACCAAGAAACCAGAAACGGCGGGGAGAAATTACGACGCAGTTGATTGCGTTTCTGTGCTCAGACTCTTCCCATAACTCGGCTCTTTTAGGAAGACTGTTGGTCAGATGGGCGAAGTTTTCCCGGGCTGGCGGGCCTGCCTGCCTCCAAGGCGGGTCGCTTGCAGCCGAGCTGTGGAAATTCTTCCCCCGACCGGCTGTGAGGCGAAGTCCCCCCGGGCACAGAGCCTCCCTTTTCTCCGAGCTGCCCCCTCCACGTGGCACGTGTCAAGGCTCCCCACACGTGTACAGCCCCTACAGTAACTTTTCACGCCATGTCAGAAAATGGATTAACAACATATGTAGAGGCATAAATAAAAATTAAATTGGCTTCTCACATACTGCAAAAGGGCATGATCAAGTAATGAAAATAAAAAACTGAGCGCTAAGGGGAAGTCTGAAGATCTGCCACCCAGGGTGCTGAGGAAAACTTAGCCTAGGAAAGGTCACATGCACTGTGACAGTCACTGTGTCATTAGCAACAAATCCGGTCTGAAGCCACAGGAATAACTTAAGTAACTCAAAAGCAGTGGAAAAAGGGAGACCAAACCTTCCAGGTTTGGCAGATGATAAAAAGGGAGATCTAGATAAAAAGGCTTTGAAATGGCAGCGAATGTGTTCACACTTTCAGAAAAGAAGGTGGAGTGCCTCTATGTCTCTGCAGAGGTTAAGTATCACACCACATTTATAGTAAAGATTTTTTATCATGGATATGATAAAACTGGCACTATGGCAACAGTATGGTCGGGAATAAACATTCTGTAAAGTGTCTTAAATTCTTTCCCGAACTCCACAAAATGTGTGTGGTACATTCACAGCACAGTACAGCACAAAAGTCTCAGTAAATGCATTTTCAATGTGCTGTTTATAAAATTAATAATTTTTTTTTAAACAGTAGTAACAAGAGGAGCTTACCTACATTGCCACATGAAATAAACTTACACCATAGGAATATTTATCTTTCTAAACATTATTATGAATATATGAAGGGAGATAATAGACATTCCTGACTTAAGTACAAAAATAAAGATACAAAATGCAGGAAAAATTCACTTACATTAAAATAATCTTCATTATATTCTATTTTAAAAATGAACGCTTATGCATTAATTAGCCTAATAATTAAACTATGATATCTGGATCACTTCCACCAGACTTAACATCATAATCTGAAGCACTGGAACAAAGTTGAGTAATAAATGCATTTTCAAAGTTACATCATTAAGAAACAATAATAATTGATTCTTCAGGAAAATAGAATATAATATTTGAAGAGCCCAAATATACATAAAAATCATTTTAATGTTAAACATTTAAATCCAATATATCTAAGATAAACTAAATTGTACCAAAGATTGCATTTTAGAGATACTCAGAGCAGATTTCTTCTTATGACTGTGAAGACTATTTTCTTAAACGTAATTTTAAAAAAAGTATTTTCAGATACCCAAAAAGACACCAATAATTTTTTAAATGTTTTCTTACATCTAAGATGAGAAACCGGCAAGTGGAGTATTGCTGCCAACATTCTATTCTGAAAATCTGCACCAGTATGGAAGGTTCACTTCTGATGTGCAGACATTTAATCCAAGAACTCTTCCGGTGAATGCACTTATGGAAAAATATTATTGCCAGTCAGTCTTTGCTATCCTGAAGGGAATACAGATCAAGTTTTTTGGGGGTCAGGAGTGACAATAAGATGATGATCAAGTTCACTTGTCTTATGTTTTTTTAAGGGATGTATCAACTTCCTCCTAATATACTCCACTTCATAATGCTTGTCTTTAGACTTAACTGTCTGTATCAAAAGCAGTATTACCAAGGGAGATTATTACTTATTTCATGCTTGCTGACTGACAAAGATCTGTTTTCTGGAGAAGCTAACATTGATTAAGGTTCATTTTGTTGTTCAGTGTTAAGTTACATGTTGCTTCTGTTCAAAAAAGAAAAATTCACACATGCAAAGGTTTGCAGATGAGATCCACCTGAAATACCCTTTCAGGCAAATAAGTGATAATTATTTGGGTATTCATAAACCCATACAACAAATCCAGATACTGCTTTAATGGCTGAAGAATTGAGGTCGCAGGAAAAAAGTCAATAAAGCACTAATTTCACAGTGAAGTCCTTCTCTCAATTTCACAACAAAGTCCTCCTCTCAATTTGTTGTCATTCTGAAGTCCCGAGTTTAAGCATACCTTCCTCATTTGAATATACACCTTACTATGAATGACACATACACACAAAAGAAAAACTATGTTCAGGAGCTGAACTCTCTCCTTAAAAAGTGCAAATTTTCTGCCCATAAAAGTCTGTGGCCCACAATCAAAGAAATTATCAGCTGAATAGTCTGAGGCACAACCAAAATGACTATAAAAATTAACAAAAATAATTTTATTTTAAAATTGCAAGTAGTATTTTGGCAAAGCTTTTAACACAAATTAAAATGTTCCATATCCATAACGGTTTGAATGTAATGTAAATTATTTATGTTTCTGTGGAGTTCAAAAAAATTCTAAGAAAAAAAGTCATATCTTCTTATTTCCAGAAGATTTCCTTTAATGTGTGGTGTATTTGTAGCTAATTTCTAGTTCCCAACAACCTGTAATGAAAACTCTTACTTTTTTTTTCTATAACACTTTTATAAGTTAATTTCCTGAAATGGGATGAGAGGAGAAAGAAAAATGCAGTAATTGAAAATAATCAGCCTGTCTACTGACTATTGCACATATCATGTCACCAGCATTATACTTAACTGTTCCTACTAGTAAAAAATACATTAAATAATCTAGGGAAATTAAAATTTGAGAATTTCTGAATTAATCCACTTGATGTTTTTGAATTGTAAATTTTACATGCAAAAATGTGGCCTTTCAAAAATAATTTTTAAATACACTAAAATTAAAACATTTTAATGTTATCTTGCATTGGATTATGCTCAAAGATATTATAAAGGATCAAATTAATATAGCTGAGAATTTTTCTTCTTTAAGTTCTGTCAGTTACCTTGAATACACTCCTTTAAAAGTGATATTTACTAATGTTATTCTTTATCAGACTATTTATTTATAAGGGAAAATTGGTGTGCAAGAAAAAGATACAAAATGATCCAAAAGCATGCTTTAAGGAAAAAGCACTGAACAGCCGGGATTGTGTCTGCCACAATGCCCTCTTCTCACTGCTGTAACTCTAATGAAAACATCTAGGTGGAAACACAAGCCCTGATTTTTAAAATTTCATATATCCCACCCATCAGGTGGGATATCCCTGGGTGCTGTTTGCCTGGCCAGGGCTGACAGGGTCTCTCAGTCCCTTCCCCAGTGGTGTTCCCAGGGCTGGAGCTCAGACGTGCTGGACAGTGGGCCATGGGCCACCTGGAGAATCTGGGTTAGCCCCACTCAGGGCCAGAGCAGCCCAGACATGTCCTTGTCCCTAGCAGTGGCAGAAATCTAGGCCAGGACATACAAGAGACAAATGAGTAATGTAAGAATCATCAGCCAACTGAGAACATTTCATGTTAACATGACAATTATGAAGAACTTTTTGGAAGAATGAGACAAATACCTTTTAGGTGTGTCAGCACCAATCCCAACTTGAACTATCCTAGAACACAGTTTAAATTTTGCAGTAATTATACCTGTATGGAGAAAGAAGTTACTTTGCCTTTGGAGCCTTTTGCACAACCTCCCCCTACTCTTTGTAACTGTGCTGCATATTTGTTTGAAAACCATCAGTGCTATTCATGCTTGGCATTTATATTATACCATGCTTGGTGTATTTATTTATTTATTTGTTTGTTTGTGTTTTCCACATAAAGTTCCCAAAGCTCTAGTTCATAAAGAGAACAACCAACCATTCCTCTCCCAGATGGATCTGATTTGTTACTGAAACATTTGGGTAGCTAATCATACACATCTCTGTGTAGCTATACATTGACATATCATCATATACATACGCATATTTTATTCAGCTACATCTCTCTGTGCTATTAGCCATGATTAGGCAACACATACATACATTTCTCTGTGTGTGTTTGTGTCTCTATATAGAAACAGAAAAACATTGACATTTTCTTACCTTGTAAAGTCACAGTCTGAAACACTGATAAAGGCAAACACACAGTTGTGGGTGTTGTCTACAAAAACTCCCTCTTTGTCAGGAAGCGTTGAGGCAACAGGCTAGAGGTGTCTTCTGCCAGAGACAGCTGTCTCGAAGCAATGCAACTGCAATGCAAACCAACTGTCAGCCCAAAATGTCCTCTGCCCCAAGAAATAACTTGGAAAGAAACGAATGTAAAATTCCCTTCTCAAGATGAGATTCATCAATTCTGAGGATTAAATACACTGTTTTACATTTCCTCTCAGGTCAGCAGAAAATCAAGGAATGGCTTAATTAAGCTATGACACCAAACACTGAGAAAAAGTTGAGTTCACTTCAGTCACATATCAATAAATTCTGCACCTTTTTAGCATGACAGCATAGATTTCTGATGGACACCAGAAGTTTTAGGGTGTTTTTGAATTTTTATCACTTTATGAATTGAAGACGGGCATTGAACCAGACAAGAGAACTTGTTTTGATGAAAACTCCTCAATAACTCCAGGAAGAAGAAAGGCTGAAACCATACCATTTCATGACCACTACTGCACCATTCACATGACCACTCTTTAATGAGCCAAGTTAGTAGATTCTTGTGCTCCTAATCTGAAAAATCCTTGCCATTGTCCAGCTTTTAAACTCAGGATTTATAACAGTTTGTCCTACAATACTTTGCATAATTAATTCTGGGACAATTACATACAGGGATCAAGGAAGTTAACATTTTTTGATTACAGGATTTGATTAATGCTTACTCTATTTTATTTTAATAGCTGTCAAACATTATTCTTCTTCAAAACCCAGAGAATTTAGGTACAGAGCTGAAGTTACAACAGAGAAAAAACCAACAATCCTTCATTCTCTCTGTCATACTTGTGATTGAATATCTTTTGTGCAAAGGCTCTCATTGCAAGTACAAATTGCTTGCGGTTGAAATCTGCCATGCAAGGCTGGTGGTCAAAATGAATCCTTAAGCATTCACAAGTAACAAGACCTTGGCTATCACCAAAGAAGCTGCAAGTGTTCAAACATGTATTTCCCTGGGCTGCTGAAAAACACGACCCTCTGAGCAGTTAAATGTTTGTAAGTCAGTGTCTTTGTCTTTCTGACAACATTTATAAATTAGTGTTGGCATTCGTGCTGTAGGACATAATCATCTTTGGCGTGATGACTGGTTGTGCTAGACTGCCATTTGTCAAAGAATTGCAAGGCATCAAAATTCTCTCACCCGACGCGAGTACAATCACGCTGTTTCATTTGAGGCAAGAATGCAGCTTGATCTTGTATTTAACTAGACTTCCCTTGTCTGACAGAAAGATGCTTATGAAATGCCATCTCACACTTTTTTGCTACCTTGTTGCTTTATTACATGTGTATGTACACTTATATATATCTAAAACCAACCAAAAATTCTGGCCAGTCAGACCCACATACTCTGGAGATTTCTCACCAGGTATTTCTTGGATTTCCAATACTGATATTTTCAGCCCAATTACAACACGTACCACAATTATTTGGATAATGTTTTCCTGATAAAAGAGTACTGTATAAAAACACATGGAAATTTAATTCAGAAAGTAATAGCCCTTCTTAGAAATGGCTGTTCCCAGACCTTCCTTTGCCTCCCACCAACCAAGATTACTCTTAGTTTTTTTCCAGGTATGAGTTTTAAGAGCAATTCTTGAATCCCTTCAGACAAACACTACCCCTACCCCGCCTCTCCCTTCCATCTGCCTGTGAGCAGCACGTAGGATGTGTCATGCTGGTCATTATTGATGGCAGTGGAGGTGGGTGCTGGTCTCTGCTGTTGCATTCCCTGAATCTCCAACACATCACTGAAGCATCTTAGTCTGCCCATGTCTCTCCTCCACGTTTAGTAGGAAGGTGTTTGATCTCTGTATCACTGAGTTTAGGAAAACTAAGTTTTGTCACTGCACTGCTAAGATTTCAGGCAGTTCTGGAGACATTTAAATTCTGCCTGCCATCGTATCTCAGCAAGCAGAAGTACCAACAGATCATCAACTAAAATATACTCTGCCTATTCACAAAAGGAAAATGCACTGGGGGAATATGGCATTTGGGAATAAGGCAACTGACAGAAGCGGCACCGCAATTTATTGGTCTGCTTTTGTCTCAGGCAAGAAATAATTAGTCTCACTTAATAGGGTTAGTTTAACATTATCAGTCAAATCACATCAGCATTTTGAAGACCACAATCTGTGGTATCCTGAAAAGAGGAGAAAATAGTTGTTCTATTTATATATTCTAAATACCAACCCAGTTCAGTTCTGTCATTTTAGCAAGATGTCCTACTTATATTTTCTTTCTGAAATGAGGTTAGAGCAAGGGACCTCCTCATCTTAGGGCAGCAGTGAAGATAACGAGCCAAGAATGGAATACAATTTGAAAGTAGCAATTTCAGGCTTGTGTCTTTGGGAACATAATTGATAAGGGAAATAAGTTTAGATAGCTCTCAGTAACCATGTTAAGCAGTAGGTCTTTCACATATGTTGTCTTATACACTGAGGTTTTCTAAACAGTTATTGCATAAAGAATCACACAAAGTTCTCAAGTCTTAATTTGAAATCATTTGTACTACGTGGGGACAAGATGAAGTTTATAAACAAAAGATTTGACCCAGATATTGAAACTCTCATTTCAATATTCACTAGACAAATAAAAATTGATCTCTGAAGATACCATTTCTCCCTTTTTGTTTCTCTACATGTGAAATCTATTTTGCACAGACAGGACAATTACTGCACATTCCTTTTCTTTTTCCTCCAAGTGGAGATACTGGAATTACTTTCACATTGAAGAGGCAAAACTCCTCTTTTGCTGTCACTATGCTTCCAATTATTTTAATTGCTTTTGCTATTTGTTAGTTGTTTCAATCAAAACATCCAAACTTCACTTCTGTAAACTAAGAAGCTTGCAGTCATGTAACTTGGGTTAATAACATAAATATAAATAAATATATTCATCCATATTTGCATAAAATAGGTCTACAGGTCTTTTTTTTTTTACTATAATTACTCACTAGTTTAAACAGAATTTAAGATGCCCTGATTTCTTATATTTGTATGGTAATAAGTGCTTTGATAATACCGAACAGATTATTTATAAGCCTAGTGAATCTGAATGGGAAAGCATTCAGTTCTTCACAAGGCACAGTCATTATCGCGAATCAAAATTGGTACTGGAAATACTTCAAAATGCACGAAAATACTTCCCTGACATTTTAATTCTATCAAAGGAACACCGTAGCTTCACAATTTTTAGATAAACTTCCTTCCTGTGATTTTTATTTAGAAATTTTCTATTGAAGGATTGTATCAGATTGCTTCCAAAAAAAAGCAATTAATGTTGTGTCAAGTCTTTCTCCCTAATGTGAAATAAAACATGCAGCTTTAGAGAAAAAAGAGTAATGCTAGCATTAATATTTCCCTCAGTTTTGAATACTTCTCACTAGTTCCTTTGTGCTCAATTTTATGTAGTAGATTCATAGAATCACAGAATAATTTAGGTTGGAAGAGACCCTTAAAATCATTGAGTCCAACCATTAACGCAGCACAGCCGTGTCTACCACTAAAACATGTTCTTAAGTGCAACATCTACAGGTCTTTTAAATCCCTCCAGGAATGGTGACTCCACCACTTCCCTGAGCAGTTCCAGTGCATGGTAACTTTCCAGTGAAGAAATGTTTCCTGATACCCCATCTGAACCTCGCCTGGGGCAAACTGAGGCTATTTTTTCTCATCTTAGTACTTGTAACCTGGGAGAGGAGACTGAACCCTACCTGGGTACACTCTCCTTTCAGGGAGTTGTAGAGAGCAATAAGGTCCCTCCTGAGTCTCCTTTTCTCCAGACTAAACACCCCCATCTCCCTTAGCTGCTCCTCATCAAACTTGTGCTCCAGACCCTTCCCCAGCTCCACTGCTCTTCTGTGGATGGGTTCCAGCACATCAATGTCTTTCTGTCCCAGAACTTANGCAACATCTACAGGTCTTTTAAATCCCTCCAGGAATGGTGACTCCACCACTTCCCTGAGCAGTTCCAGTGCATGGTAACTTTCCAGTGAAGAAATGTTTCCTGATACCCCATCTGAACCTCGCCTGGGGCAAACTGAGGCTATTTTTTCTCATCTTAGTACTTGTAACCTGGGAGAGGAGACTGAACCCTACCTGGGTACACTCTCCTTTCAGGGAGTTGTAGAGAGCAATAAGGTCCCTCCTGAGTCTCCTTTTCTCCAGACTAAACACCCCCATCTCCCTTAGCTGCTCCTCATCAAACTTGTGCTCCAGACCCTTCCCCAGCTCCACTGCTCTTCTGTGGATGGGTTCCAGCACATCAATGTCTTTCTGTCCCAGAACTTATCACAGGATTTGAGGTGCAGCCTCCAGCGTTGCCTAGTACAGGGTCTGGCAAGCCATTATGCAGGTGGCCTTCTTGGCCACTAGGGCACATTCTGGCTCATGTGCAGCTGTTGACAACCATCACCCCCAAGTCGTTTTTCCCAGGGCAGCTTTGCAGCCATTCCGTCCCCAGCCATAGCACTGCCTGGGGTTGTTGGCAGGTTGCTGTCCTGACCCCGATGCAGGACCTGGCACCTGGCCTTGCTGAACCTCAGACCACTGGCCTCAGATTATAGATCCAGGCTGTCCTGATCCCTCTTGCAGACCCTTCCTGCCCTCCAGCAGATCAACACTCCCACTGAATTTGGTGTCATCTGCAACTGAGGGTGCACTTGAGTCCCTCATCCAAATCACTGATAAAGATATGAAACAAGGTTGTCCCCAGTATTGAGCCCTGAGGTCACCACTTGTGACCAGCAGCCAACTGGATTTAGCTCCTTTCACCACCTCTCTCTGGGCCCAGCCATTCAGACTGTTTTTAACTTAGTGAAGAGTACACCTGTCCAGGCCATGAGCAGCCAGTTTCTCCAGGAGAATGCTGTGGGAAATGGTGTCAAAGGCTTTATTACAGTCCAGGTAAGACAACATCCTCATAATTTCCTTCATTTACTACGCAGGTCACCTTCTCTTGGAAGGCCATTGGGTTGGTCAGGCAGGACCTGCCTTACACAAACAGTGCTGGCTGGGTCTGATCCTCTGGTTGGGCCTGCACGTGCTGTGTGATTGCACTCAAGATGATCTGCTCCATGACCTTCCCCAGCACTGAGGTCAGGCTGACAGCCCTGTAGTTCCCCATAAATTCTTTCCAGCTTTTCTTGTAGGTGGGCTCACCATTTACTGCCTCCAGTCTTGTGGGACTTCCCTGGTGTCCTAGTTTGGACAAATTTGGAGGAGACACGTGGTTAGCCAGGACTGCTGGTAGATGATTAAAGGTGCCTCAGTGAGCTCTTCTGCCAGCTCTCTCAGTATCCTTGGTTGGATCCCACCCAGCCCCTGAGGCTTGTGTGTCTCTAAGTGGTGTGGCAGGTCACTGACCTTTTCCCCTTGGATTACAGGGCTTCATTCTGCTCCCCATTCCCACCTGCCAGCTCCTGGGGCAGGGTACTCAGGGAATAACCAGTTTTACTATTAAAGGCTGAGATAAAGGAGATGTTAAGAATCTCAGCACTTCTCCCATCCTTTTTCACTATGTTTCCCCCGGGACCAATAAAAGATGGAGATCCTTAACCCTCCCTTTGTGGTTAATGCATTTTTTATTGTATTTTATGGCAGTAGCCAAATTAAGTTCTACTTGAGCTTAGGCTCTTCGAATTGTGCTCTTTCCTGCATACTCTCCTGATATCACTGCAGTCCTCTTGAGTTGACTGCCCCTTATTCCAGAGGTCTTAACATTTTTTTCTGTTGAGTTCCAGCCAAAGCTCTCTGTGCATCTGGCTCACCTTTTGGCACATGGCAATTGCCATTTCCAGAGCCTGTAAGATTTCCTTCCTGAAGAATGCAGTAATACTCTTAATATCATAATAATTATGAGGTGGTTGTAGGAGTAGGAAGAATTTAAGAGACAGATACCATTACCTCTTATTTCAGATTTTTGTTTTTTGATTCTGAAGGCAAAATTAGGAAGTTATTTTAGAAACATGGATTTGTTTTACTTACCACTCTCTGTCTTCTAGTCCACTTCCTGTGCCAGATGAAGCATTACTAGACAAATATTAAAGGATTATATGTTGCACCTGAAGTTCATACATCTGAGTTATTAAATTAGAAGGAATAAAAACATTCAACAAAAGTAAGAGTTGAAATAACAGATTTGTTAAGAATTCCTGCCTCGATTTGTGAAGTGGATAGGTCCTGCTTTTACTTGTTCTGTAAACTGGTATGTGAAGTAATTTTTACCGAAGCTTGTCATACCACCACAAAAATCAATACTGCTCAATCACCAATACCACAAGTGAAATTGCAGTGTAAGCACCAGCATCAAGGAACATGCACCAACCTCAGTCTGTGTGCACAGAGCAGATGCTCAGCAGTGCATATAAGGGTAACAAAAACCTCTCAACATCTGTGAAGCCCAGAAGCCTAGATACTGCCTCTTAGTCTTTTCTTGGTTTTCAGAAAAATCTACATTACCATGCTTCTTCAGGTCAGAGTTTATTAGGTTTGGGGTTTTTTTCTGGTACTTTTTTTTGCACTTTGAAATAATCTTTTAAGAGAACAATCTAGTTGACCACTAAAGATCACATACAGAAGACTTGCAAATAATACCGGTTTGAAAACTCATAACTGAAGTACACATGCTGAAAATTCCTTTTGTATGAGTAGGTTTAACACGTGGATATTTTCACACAAAATGAAAGGATCCTGTCTCCTGTTACAGCAACTGCTGTAAGTCACCAAACCTCCATTTGTCTTCAAAGGGACTCTGAACTCACAGTATACCCTCAGCAGGTTCCTTCAAAGGATAAAGTTCTTGGAATTTACTGAACAGGTTAACAGAATCATAGGATATAAACATATTTGCAAAAAAAAATTCTATTTCTTTATCAGGTACAATGTGGCATGTTTAAGTACTTGCTTGCATACAACCTAAGAGAGCAATTTTCAGCTACTATCTCAGGCCATAAGAGATAAGCTACTTTTTGTGAAGTCTAGTGTGCTTGCTCAGAGATTGGAAAGAGCTGCAATAAGAGAACTGTTACCTGTTTAGGTAGAAAACCAAACTAATGAGGAGTCTTCTGTAGCTGATTAGTTCAGGAAAGAAAACCAGGAAGTTTTCAAAAAGTATAAACTTTTGATTTGTATTATATTTTTCAAAGGAAGTTGGAAGGAAATGACAATGTTGCAATGACAGCATTGTTCTAGGAGGGGAAAACAAAAAACAACTCTTGAGTCCAAGTAGGGTCTCTATTTTTTTCACTCACACAAATAAAAATGCATATTCCTACTAAACTAATAAAATAATAGTATAAAAATGTTATTTACTGAAACTTATCAGTTTGCTATAAATGGTGTGAAGGTGTTTTATGATTTTTTTCCCTTTTTTTTTTTAACAAGTGTTTGCTTTCTTTAAGCATTAAGGGTTTCTGTGGTTTAGAATTCCACCCATGTTACTATCACTTGTATCAAGTCAGGACATATATAGCAAGCAATGCCTCATTATAACTCTGTTTCTGGATGATTTATTAATGGCTGCCATAAATGTGACAGAAATACATTAAGGAAATTTTTTTACTTGAATTTGAGAAGTGGAAATCAGCAACAAGCTTTAGAAACTGCTCACACTTTACAAATCAAAAGTATTTTTTGCAGACGGACCCACATATTCCTAAGGTACTGGTTTCAATGAAAGCTAAACCACTTTTGCCATTCAGAATAAGTTTTAGGAACTGAAGGAAATCTACCGAGGCTTAAATATGCAAATTAAATCCAGGTTTCGTGGAGACATGTAATTACTTAATTATGCATCTATAGATTTAATGTTATTCCTTCATATAATTGTAAATGCTTGCACATTTCTAGAGCTTTGAATTGATTCAAGTATTCAACCTTAAGGACCTTAGCCAAAACTGAATATAAGAGATCTATATGAATATAAGATATTTGTGATGTATGCAATATTTAACTTAGGATTTCATTTTGATATGCATGCTATTTTATTGTATCATGTGGAATTTCCCATGCTGAAACCAGAAAGTTTTAATGAAGTCCAAATTAGGCAGCTACATTGTATTGGTCATTATTACTTTTAAAAAAACCCAAACAAAATCAAACAAGCAGGGAAACACCACTTTCTTGCTGGTCAGACAACAGAATACACAAGAGAAGAGCCATCCAAGAGCTGCAGTACTGGCAGCTGGCTGCCCTTATGCACACTGTGTATGCACTTAACCACAGTCTCTCCTAGACTGTCATTAGCACACACTCCTCGCAACATTAGGAATTAATTGGATGCTAAGCATTTTCATTATTAATAAATTCAAAGTCCGTTACATCCATTAGGTTGTAGTAATACAATTTTTCCTAGCTTTTTTGTCTAGCTACTTGTACCTATCAAATATCCAAGTTAGGCATTTCAGAATAATGACTACCAGTCACATACACCAGTTTAACTAGAACTCATTAAGCGATTGCTAACTAACTTCAAAACCAGTGACAGACAAGGATGGGGAGAAATAATACATTCAACCAGTTTCTGCAATTATTAGCAAGTAGAAATAATTTAAAAGAAGAAAAATAGTCCTGCATATATGAAAATGACAGTACTTTCCAGATTTAGGAGGTGTCCTCAAGTCCAAAACCAGAAAAGGGTATCCTGTCTTTAATGGTAAACCATGTTAAAGCATTTAAATGACACACAAAATGCATAAGGAAATTCAGATACCTAAAATGGATTTCTTACCTAAAGTGTTTCCTTTTGTTTTCTTGGGTATCTATCCATCTATCCGTCCTGATGGTGCAATTTGCCAGCGCTTCTAATCCACTGTATATGTGAAGCTGGAACAGTTATCAATGTTTGTTCAAGATTCAGATGCATGAAGAGACCTTTAGAGAATGGAGAAGGACTGCTTTATTTTATAAAATGGCCAAAGAACACATTATTGTCACCTCTGATCTTTATATGAAATAGTCTGAAGAAGGAAAAAGCTAATTCCTATGTTTTCCTTTCACTGCAGTCTCTCATTTTGACCTTTCAGCAGTCCTGTCATAGTAGGAAGATCCAGGGAAGACTAAGCGAAGGACATAACCTGTACCATTTCTTTCAATAAGCAGCAAGAACAATCCATTAACAAAATTAGACAGCAAGCACAATACAGGAGAGCACAGTATCACAGACCTGTAATAGATTTTGTTTCCTGTTTGGCAGGATTATGTTCTATCTTTGGCCCAAGGCTGGTGAGGCACAGAGAATTACAGACACAGGAAGCAGAGGCCTACTCATCATGGGGCTTCTTTCTTGATTTATCCTTTCTGAGGACCTCAGCTTCAATAGAGAAGCTAAATTATCATTTGTCAATTTCAATCAAGGCTGTAATTTAGGGCTTAGATTTAGGAGACATGAAGTCCTAACTCTTAAACTCTTACTATAATGCACCTGCTATAAATTAAATACACATAAGTTCTAAGCCTTATCACAGTGAGTTATCTTTGGAGACACTGAAAACCAGGTATGTCCTCAGCAACGTGCTCTAGATGACCATGCTTGAAGGGGCTAGACAATCTCCAGCTGTCCTGACAAAAATCAACCACTCTGAATTTACTTACTGCTTCCTAGAATAAGCAAAAAGTTTCAGCAACCCCAATAAAACCAGTGCACAATCACCCAGCCCTGCCCTTTCTACTTGAAACACAAAATGCAGGATGAGGTGAACCAGTGACCATTACATGAATGAACTCTGAATTTGGCAAATTTCTCCTCCATTTTATGACTTGGTTTAGTTGACAAGCTGTTGTTTGGTCAGAGACTGAATTAAATGATTTTGCAGGTCTTTTCCAATCTTAATGATTCTATGATCCTGTGAATGTGAGCCGTATTTCCCAAAGCATCTGAGCAATGGAAGCTCATAACTTCTTAGAGCAAGAACAGAGAGAAGGGAGAATGCTCCACTCTGCTATGAAATCAACGCTTCTTATTTATGCTGTTGTAATTACAGTCAGAATAGCAGTGTCAAGTACCAACTTCCCCGTTACTGGGAAACTGTCCATTGCCTAACTGGTTGTTGGAGGTTAGCATTTTTCCTTTTTTTTTCTATCTCTCAGGGAATTTTCTCCTAGTTGTTGCCTAAAAGATGAGAACGATGATACTTAAAGAGATAAAGAAGGTGGCTAGGAGGAGGAGGAGGCAGAGGGGTGCAGTTGGCTACCCTCCTAGCTGGGGGCCTTTCTCTTGCGAAGTGCAGAGACACTGCGAGGTTTTGGCTGGGGACGGTCACAGGGGCTGGGCTCCGCTCCTCGCTCTGTTTCATTCTCGGGACCAGAGGAGAGCAGTCAAGTTGCTGCTACCGTGGGAAGAATTCGCTGCCACTGCGGAGTCCAGCCCTTTACTGCTTCTCCTTCCATGGGTGAGATTTTGCTTGTAAGAGCAGCCATTGAACTGGGACCTTATAAACACCTAATCTCACTGGAAAGGACCCTCACCATCTACTCGGATACCTCCGGGACCCTGATCCCCTCCCCCGGCTCCGAGGGAGCATGTCTGGGCTGTCTGCGGGAGCCTGGCTACCACTGCACAGCCCTGCTGTTTTTTCTTCTGCTGCATTGGGTTTTTCGCTACAGTTTAACCCAACACCCCTTGCCCGCCTGAACACCCCAGGGTTCCTGGTAGGGCTGTGGAGTTTCTGCTACATTTTGTTTGCCTACCCAGGTGTGCTTGCCTTTGCCGTTCCAGCCACCTCGCTGAGGTTCCTGCTACAGTCCATTTTGCCATCCAGAGGGGCACCGGGATCAGCTTCCTGCTGTGACTTTGTATAGGAAGCCCCTTTTCCATCTCTGCTGCCGGCTCAACCCGGCCATCACCCACATGGAGAGAGGTGGCCGAGCTCACGCCACAGCGCCCCCTGCAGCCGCGGGGGAACCATCGCACCCGCCCTGCCCGGCCGGGAGCCACCAGCGCCCCTGCCGGCTGTGAGCAGAACTGCACCGAAGGGGAAAGTGCCCGCGGCCGAGAGACGGCTGTTACTGGGCTTCTGGTTTTGTTGGTTGTTGCTGCCACTGTTGTTGTTTCTTTGCCTTGTTATACATATATATACACACACGTAAAGAACTGTTATTCCTTTTCCCATATCTTTGCCTGAAAGCCCCGCAATTTTAAAGTTATACTAATTTGGGGGGAAGGGGGTCACATTTTCCATTCCAAGGGAGGCTCCTGCCTTCCTTGGAAGACACTTGTCCTTTAAACCAGGACACTGGTATCTGTATTAAATGCTACTGCAATTCATCAGAGAGACCACAGTGATTCTGGCAAACTCTAGAGCCAAGGCAAAGAGAACCACTGTCTGGGTTTAGAATATAAAACATCTGAGTGTTGCACAATTGGGTCAGGTTTTACTTCTAATCGAGATTTCAAATGTGATATAAATGTTCGTATTAGTGGGCAAAGCATATTTGTCTCTGATCCACATTTAATTGAATCATGTAAGACATAAGCAAATGACAGGTGCTTTTATCACATTTTATAAAATCAGAGAATGGCCTGGGTTAGAAAGTGCTTAAAGATCATCTAGTTCCAACCCCCTTGCTGTGGGCAGGGACACCCTTCTGCTAGACCAGGTTGCTCAGAGTTTCATCCAACCTGGCACTGAACACTTCCAGGGATTGGGCATCCACAGCTTCTCTGGGAAACCTGTGCCAGTGCCTTATCACCCTCACATCAAAGATTTTTTCCTAATCTCTAATCTAAACCTATTCTCTGTCGAGTTTGAAGCCATTCCCCCTTGTCCTGTCGCTCCAGGCCCTTGTAAATAGTCTCTCTCCATCTTTCTTGTGGGCTCCCTTCAGGTACTGGAAGGCCCCTGTTAGGTTACCCCAAAACCTTCTCTTTTCCAGGCTGAACAATCCCAATTCTCTCAGCTTTTCTATTTTATTTTTCCCTCTCATTTGAGAGCCACTCTCACAAGATCAAAGCTCACACCACTAACCTGCCTCGTTAGTAAATCCTGGTAGCACAGAAGCATGAAAATAATCTATGATTCTCAGCTCTGCAGGCAGTGAGTGTTTGTGAACACATCAAACCAGAACTCACCTTGTAGAGACCTCTGTAGGACAAACAGCCTCAGGATCAGAAACAGGCTGTGCTAATTACTTTCTGTGACCTCTGCACACTTTAGTTCTGACCAAGCCCCATTTTAAGGGTGCTGCTATGAAAGAACAGGCCCATAGAATATTTTTAACGCCATGTAACAAGTCTCATGTAGTAAGAAGAGATCAGCTTTCTGCATACAATCTTCTTAGGACCAAAATGCAGAAGTGTGATTCAGATTTCGTACATCATTAAAAATACCCAACTGTCTAGAATTCCTTTTAATAACCACTACAGCATAACAGATAGTAGTCTAGTCTCCCAATATGATTTTTTAACTTGTATTCCTTACCTGTATGTCTTTATGTACAAACTCCTTACAGTTCCTTTGACTTCTCTACTTTCACTAAATTAGGCTTCTTTGCAGAGGCTCTTGGGAAGAATAATATTCCTTGCTTAATAACTCTAAGATTCATAAGATTCATAAATAATTATTATAAAATCAGATTTGCACAATGCATACATTATAGATCAAAAATTACCATCATGCAATATATCAGCCTTTGCATCTGGAAAGTTAGCATTGTACTCCATACACTATACAACAGATCATGATGCAAAAATGAAATTATGTTACTGATGGGAGAAGTCTACAGACACTGGAAGAACTGTGATTTAACGCTGAAAATATTTTTTCTGATTATTTCTCAGAAAGGAAATTCTATTCACTCTGAAATTAAAAATACATTTCAGTTGACTTCTGTGCTAGGAATATCAAGTGCGAATAAACGAATGAATAAAATGATGCCATGATGATTTTTTGCGTTTTCTTTTATACCCTTTTATACCGTTCAACAACTTCTGTATTCTTAATACTTTTTGCCTACATTCTTGGACTTGTTTGTTAAGCTAGGAGACTGAACATTTTAGAAGCTTTGTAGTTAGGGATCAGAATGCCCCAGACACCAAGGTGCTCTCCAGAACACATTTTCTAAACTAAGATAGAACCATCCAGGGGAACGTTCCTTGGGGAGGGGGCTCACTCGAGCCTCTCACTGGGGAATCTTTGATAGATATGCTAATTAGTAAGACCTACAATGTTATACCAGATCTTTGGTGGGATGCATTGAGATGGGCATTGAGGTGCATTCGACCTGGATTTACTGCACGTAAAGATCCTTAAAATAAATACCAAGGTAAAACCCCTTTTTCCCTTCTAACCGTGTTTGACTCTTGATTTTAAGACCAAGAAAAGGCATCAATATCACCTATCTTTTTAGCTCAGAATCTTCTTTCTTAGCTTTAAAAAAAAAATTGATTGGATTTGAACACAGAAGCACAACTCACTGCAGTGTATCATGTACCTTGTGTTGCACAGAAAGAGCACCACACACTAAATTTCCCATTTTTATGAGATGCAAGAACACACACATTGTTGAAAACAAACATGTTCCTGTGCCAGATAATGTATGACACTACGAAACATGCCTAAATTCAGCTACCCAAATAGGTTTTTTGAATGAGAGAGTCTGGATAGAGTTGGGCACCCAAAGCAGTTGAGACATGAGTGAATATAGGCTAAAGTAACAGAATAAATTAGTCAGAATAAAGCACTGTAAAACTACTGATAGCAAAAAGAATATGAACACCAGATGTATTATCAAGGCTGAATTCCCATGTGACTTGAATGGTCTTATGCCTTGCCATAAATTCTGAATGTCTTCCTGGCTCTATCACTAAACTGAACAGATTCAGATTTTGTTATCAATTCTTAATATAGAAATGACAAAGCTTTGTAATATGTGTTTAAAGAATTACTTAATTCATTAAATAAAACATCAAAAAGTTAGTAAAGTCTACTAATCTTACTATGGAGTAATAAGTCTTTGAATGCCTCTCCAAATACAACTTTAACAGGAGACTTTATGGTTGATGTAGTTTCCTGTTAGCACATAGTTTTGATATGTTCTACAGTAATATACATGAAAATACTTAAGAATTTTTAAAATAGAAATAGGTCACTATTCCGGTTTGGAAAATCACCATTTGCATCTCTTCTTTATCACCCACTGTCCTTTTTAAAATTGTTATCAAATACTCTGATTTTCGATTAAGATTTCAGATGCTTGTAACTCATGGAGACTGCATACTACTATAACACTTTAATAACATGTTACATTAAAATGTGAAATCTGAACATTTTATGTGTCCGTACATCAGTGTAATCACTATACAATAGTGCTTTAGCAATGTACTATTGATTAACAGAAAGCAATGTAAGAAATGTGGTGAAAATAATAAAGGATAGTTTGTTTCTTTATGCAGTTTACAATGGAAAAAAAAAAATCAGAAACTCGCTTTGATGGTTTTAAGGCAAGCTTGCCTCTCTCTAGGAGGACACAATACAGTAATATCAGTCCCACAAGTCACTCAAAATAAACCCCCATCTTTCTTATAGTTCTGGTTGACGTGTCAACAAAACACCAGAATTCCAGCTTCATTTATAGTAAAGCATGCAGGGAATAGTAACAAAAGGTGTGCGACATGTTAAAAGTCACACGCAGAAGCACCAAGGTGAATTGGGATACTCCCTGCATTAGGCAAAATCCAACAGAATGACTTCATTAAATCCAAACAGACACATGGAAACACATGCACACACAGGCAGGTATGAATGTCTGCATAAGCCCACTTTGGGCAGAAATCATTCCAATCAGTAACTCTCATCTTTCAACAGTCAGTCATTTACTGTGACTAGGACTGCAGTCTAAGAGGAGCCTTGTGTAATCTGTATTTTTGGTCTTCCCTGCATTCTCTTTCTTAGAATTATATAATATTTTCCTTAAAAAAAGGCAACAGTGTGGTTTCCGTCCGGTATTCATGCTTTGTGATTCATCATCCTTTTAAGGTGAGGTTAGTACAGAAGCTCTGACAGTTGTTAGTGAGAAGTGGGGTTTGGGGCTTGTGATACAGATTGAACAAGTTCTCCATGTTACCTGTGAGACAGAAAGTGTTCTAAGGAAGAAAAAAAACCCAATCCATCCATATATTTTTCTTAGTATCACTCTCCTTGGAACATCTGGAAATTTCATCTTTTGAGGACTTTAGGTCAGAGTAGTTCCTTGAGAGCCTGTGTTCATCAGAAGTTTGCATGACAACTAAGGAAGACGGAAGCAGTACAGACAAAAAGAGTCACTAATTTAGAACTGTTGCATCTCTGGTATTTTCTATGGTATACTTGAAATGAACAGTCAATTACCTGAACAGGTTTAACTCATTTATTAAACAAAACACAAACCACAACTGGAAGCGGGGACCCAGGACAGGCCCAGGACCCCAACGACAAAGCAGAAAGGATCAGCACTCTCAAGAGGCTGGGCGCTCCCCTTCTGCAAAAGTAACAGTAGGAGGACACGGGATGACGCCCCGCAAGAGTTCTTATAGTCTCTGGTTCACCATGATTGGTTCGTATTTCAATCCGCTTTCCCATTGGTCCTTTTAGGGTCTTCTCATTGGCTCATTTCGGGAAGCGTTCCCGTCCAGTCATTTCCTCCATTCTCCTTCCCATTGGTTCTTTCAGCCCACCAATCATGTCCCAGGATGTTGGGGTGATGTCAGACCCTTCATAGGGTACTGCCATCTAGTGGTTACATGGCAGCGTTACACCCGTACACTCCGAGCGCCAACATTAATTAACTTTAACTCTTATAATTAACTGGTCACAAAATCCAGCCCCAACGTAACCAATTAACAATATAACATTTAACAACCACGAACACGTTTATAACATACTGATAATTCACCAGTCAAAAGAAAGCTTCATCTTTGCTGAAAGTATCAAAATCTGTATCAGAAATATGTGTGGTGTAAGAAGGATTATGACTATTTATGATTAAATTCTTTGGTCACTTTTCTTAAACTTGGCTTGGGCAAAACCCACTGGCTATCATTTTTCCTCCCAATAACTTTCAGAACCATAGCCATATCCAATATCCAAACCCATGCATTTCCTGTTAAGCGAATGAAGTGAAACTGGCATTATTAGTAGATGAGCAGCAATGTTTCCTAATTTGTTCACCCCTCCTAGCCAAGATGTGACATTGTCCTCACCCCACAACATGCATAAATCTGCTGCTTCAGAATATCCTCACATGTGGATGCTGGAAACAATTGAAG